>OMLC01039151.1:0-10992 GCA_900302585.1 Regalecus glesne
AGATTAAGAAGAGTAAAAGAACAGGGAAAAGAATGTCGTGTAAACTGGGTGAATAATAAGCTGGTTCGATTAATCAAAGCAAAGCGTTCTCCAGAGAAACCGGCTATATTCCTGCTACAGAACGTCTCTCGTAAAACTCAACATATATTAACACTTCCATGAACAGTTTTGTTTGAGCTTCATTAGAGCCAGTGGGAATACTCCGCAGCTCTTTTGGAGAGGCACTTGTCATTTTACATTGGAGATCCTGTGGGAAATACACAGTGGAAATTTCCGGTGTTGGCTACAAGTGCGCATACAGCAAAATGATTTAGTTTGGGCTTTATGAGAGAGCATGTTGTGTTGAGCTGATGAAGACGAGAAGCCCCTGGAAATGGAAACTGTACTGGAGAGAGACAGACAAAGATACATGAGGAAGAGTGAAGCACAGAGAGATTGGCTGGTGTGTTATTGAGATGGCGGGAGCTGTCAATAGAATAATGTACAAAGCCACCACATGCCAATGCATTACCACCCTTCTCCAAGTGTCATGTTTGTGTATCAACACTGATGGTATTACCCTACCACCATGCACGCACACACACGTACGACGGAATGTTATGATTGGAATATTGAACCAAGCGATAATATTGTATCATCAGCATGTTAAATCGATTGTGGTCGACCACTAAACCCCTACCCCATCTAGAACAGGCCCATTCACTCTGCAGAGCCAAAGCTACAGTATTATGTTCCAGTAACTTTAAGTAACAGTCTCAACACCAGGTAGCATTGTGGGTAGACAAACAGGGAAGCATGGGTATTTTTTGTGCGAGGCATTTAAAGGCAAATTAAACAATATTGTTCTATGGCTCTACTGAGTATTTACTAGGAAAATAAACACGGAATATAAATGCAAGCATATATCAACACAGAGACAGAGAGAGAGAGAGAGAGAGAGAGAGAGAGAGAGAGAGAGAGAGAGAGAGAGAGAGAGAGAGAGAGAGAGAGAGACAGAGAGAGAAAGAGGGGGGTTTTAGATCGTCTACAACACAGGCTGATCATCGCCCACAGAGCCTGCAATGACGACACCGACTTGGCTCACTTAGTACAAAATCACGGCCTGAAAACTCCTTTACAAATCCATTATAGAACTAAAGCTGCTGCTCTCCTTTCTATAGCTCAGAGACACCATAAACATCTAATCATGTTCATGTACCAGCTCTTGAGCTAGATCCCCGTCTCAAACACCAACACCAACAATCTGACCCACATGCCCAGAAAGGTAATCAAAACTTTCATGTTTAATGCGACCTCACATTTGGGTAGTATCTAATAAGGTTTGATAAGTCATTTAGGGAGCACTACGGTGAAAAAAATGATCAGTTACATGTTGATCCACTAATCTTATTAGTGATAGAAATCCAATTACTTCCTGATTACACATAAACTTCTTCCAAGGCTCTCTTTAAAAATATCCTGAAGGACAACCACCAAGGGGAAAGGAGGGATGACTAAGATATTTCCTCATCACTGCCAGACTTGCCGGGGATACAGAGCTTTACTTGAACCATCCCCTCAAATAACCCACACTGACATTTAGTGCAGGCACTTTGGACTGCATACAACCTATATGACCATCCATCTATATTTGTAACTTCCTTGGCACAGGAGGTTTACTTGTGCTTCATTAATGGGGTGTGTCTATGAAACAATGGCTGATTTAGGATGTAGGCTTGTATAATCTGTGGGTAATACTGAAAATTCAGCCAGCATTCTCCATGTCTGCCTTCCTTCAATAACAAGCCTCTCAGTTTTTTTTGTTCCATACAAGATTATCTCCACCTCTTGCCAGATTCTCCCAGTCGACTCCCCTCTCAGCAATCACTACTCTTTAGCTCCCCCTTTATTTAAAAAAAAAGTAGTATGGTAAATGGGGAATCATCTAGATTTTCAAGTTCCCAATTCACTCGTCAGACTTCCTTCCTCTTAAACACAACTTCACCTGTCCCTCATCAAGATTTTGAGGAGCAGCTTCATCACCGCTGTCATCAGGAAAAAAAGACATCCGTGGAGAAAGAGGGGACTGTCTGAGTGCTGTGGTGTTTGTGGAGTGAGAAACCAGAAGAACAGAGAAATAATTAAGTGGGTGGGGTTGTGTGATGGGGGGTATAAACCTCTCTGTTTCACTCTGGGACCTAAGCATTTCCTCATCACACTCTAGAGTGACAGGCTCTCATATAGCATCAGATCTTCATTGGTGATAGACAACAGTCTTGAAAGGACTTTGTCTTGTGGCTGCCTCCAGTTATGCACTTCAGATGAAATGAGTCATGAACAGAGGGAGGGAGGGGGAAAAAAACCCAATAGCTGCCTCATTATTCTGGCTCTTTAACGGGCAGAATGAATTCCTAGGCGCCTTAACCGTCTTTGGCTAGAATGACGGAGGAGGTGGAAGGGAGGGAGGGGGGTAAAATAGAGTGAATTGAAATTGATCACGAAATAAAAGCTAAAAAAAGAGAAAGAAGAATTAGCCTATCAGATGAAGAGAAATCATGTTTTCAGCTCTGCAGTACTGTATTTTTGGTGGAGTGTCTGACTAAGCGGGTGAGTGTGTGTAATATCTGAGCTATATAGCAAATAATTCATGCTACCCTTGTTTACAAAGCTTAAAAACAGATTATGAGCATGGAATTCAAAAGGGGTTGCAGTAGCTCTGTGGCAGACCGCGTGCTTCGGGAACTGACGAGCCAGAGGCAGCAAATAAAGAAAGAAAGGATTCCCTTATCAGTCCCGCAAGGGGAAATTTGGATTTCTCTGCATTTTTGACCCAACCTATTGTATAGGAGCAGTGAGCTGCCAACATATGGCGCACGGGGAGCATTTAGGGGTTAAGTGTCTTGCTCAAGGACACCTCGACATGCTGTATGCAGGACCGGGGATCGATCCTGCAACCTTCCGATTGCCAGACGACCGCTCTACCCACTGAGCTATGCCGCCCCCCAGCGGGTTTGATACCACTGCGGGATGTCCGGAAGGGCATTCGGCCTTAATCCCTGAGCTACGTCTATATCCATGTCCACCCCCGCAATGTGGTGACTAATCGTGATACATGAAACAGACCTCTCTCTCTCTTTCTCTCTCCATTCTACAATTCAAAGACACAAAATAAACTCTCTTAAATGTCTATTCCTTTAATGTAAGGCCTCTCTTCTGAATAGGACCATTTCACACAGTGGCAAAAAACGCAACCTGCCAAATCAACCTACAATATAAGCTCTAAATTACAGTACAGAATCCAAGTCACTTTGACAAGCTTAAAATCTGTGGGTACTGTGAAGACAATTAAATGAGACAGGGAAGAACAAAATGGACCATTTAATAAGGAGACATCTAATCTCCTCCGTCTTGGTCTGCATGGCAGCTGTTAAGCTCAACTTTACCAACAGGAAGGCCAACAACATCTGGCTTTGTGCTCAAGACAAAACTCCATCTGAGATTAAATAAGGAAAGCAACAGAAAAAAAACTAAATTAAATGTGCAAGTTCACTTTGGAGGAAATCCTTTTTTTTTAGGCAGGAAGGGGGTTGTGTTGAAATGCGCAGAATTCCCAATGCATATTACTAAAAAGTATTCCAGAGGGCTGTTCACTGGGGTGTGTAGCACTCGGATGGCTCCTAAAAGCTGCATGCAGATGGAGTGAGGTCTCCAGAAGGGTATTGGAAAAGGACCAAACAGATACTTATTCAGTTGCTGAGCGCAAATTAGAAAAAGCTCACCCTCAGAGGCATGCTAATATTCAATATGGTTACCCACCATAGAAAAAAGTAACTTTCCTAGTTTCTGGCCGTATACATTATTCCTCCCTCTGACGATCCTCCATCTGCCTACTGTGCCTCATGACACCTTGTATAACGATAATAATAAAAAGGCTTTTGAAATGTCTAAGAGTAAAACTGTGAAAGCAGTATAAAACTTTATAGCCTAATTATATTTAGGAACTCATCGAGACCTCAAAATATACACACGGTTGTTCATGAGTGGGTGGGTGATGGAGTTTCACAATTGGCTGGACAGCCAAGTTGGAGTTTCCCCATTGACCACTGCTTTCTATTAGGTCATTCATCAGCTGTACATGGGACTGATGTCAAAACAGCTGCTTTTTAAACGTAGTCGCCGTCCAGCCATATACTTGGTTCCAACCTTGTCTGTTAAATATAACTCTGTAAACATAACCACCATTCATCCCTCACAAAAGGCTCATGGTTCTTCTACCAGTGTCTATAAGACTCAGGTCTGCCCTGATTAAGCTGCAGTCTATTCACTGCAGAAAGCTGCAATCAATCCTCTGCAGCCTGCAATCAGTTACTTCCACTTGATAGCCTTGAGGTGTATAGTCTGACATAGAAGGCTCAGCTTCTCTGTTCAACAGGTCTGTGTTGATGTGAAAGAGACAGATGTTTTCACGTGTACACACAATCATTTCCACTCAACTTACATTGCCGTGGTTGATGAAGCCGTGTTTCCTGGCAATGCAGTCAGCTGCCTCTTGACCCCCTTTAATCTGGACTGCCCAAGTGTTGGTGTACACCTCTGCAGCATCAGTCGACTTCAACGCCGCTGTCAGGACATGGAGTGTCCACAACTGCAGCAAGACCACCCTGGCATCCATGAAAAGGAGAGCAGGGTGCAGAGGGACCAGTTAGTCCTACTGTCAATCTGCCACTTTTCACAAGGCACAGCAGAGTTGCTCTACCTTACAGCAGCAAAGCAGGACAGTGACCTAGAGAAAAAGAAGACAGATTGCTATTAACAAAAAAGATGCCCCTCATAGACAGCTCCAACAGAGGCCCCTCATTATCCAGTCTATGTGCGTTTCAGACATGAGCCCCCCAATAATGGCACACCCACAGATCCCAGCATGTCTCACATCTGCTTGCTGCCCACATAAAATTTTGACAAGGAAAAATCAGTTTAGAAATGTGCAGCCAATAATCGTTTGACTGACACAGGGATAATGAATGCTGTGCTGAAGGATGAATTATTTGTTAAGCCTCCCACATATTTTTAATCCTTACAAATTGCATAAATTATTTAGAGAAATAAGGTTAATCAGAGGATATATTGCTGCAGTTCAGAGCCAAGATCAGGGAAACCAGCATCTCACTCTTCCTACAGGGTTCGTCTTAGTTGGGCTGGATAAAGAATGCAACTTGGGTTTCTTGGGGGAAAATTATTCAAAATGTCCCTCATTATTTTTACTTACAGCTCCAGCAGGTTACATGAACATCAAATACAAAACATTCTGCCTCTTGTTCTACTGCCTCACATCACTCCGCATTGTTCTGCATCACCCCCTTACTCCCGCAGTTCTCGCCCTCTTGGAAATACCTCTCTGATGTTGACCCTCATCTGCTCTCATTTCATTTAGAGCTTTTTTTTGTATCTCTTTGCTCCCCCAGATCTCAACACAATTACAATTTTGTCCTGCTCCCACAATGACTATAAAGTTTTTGCATGTTGAAGTCTTCCTTCATCTCTTTTACTCTCTGCTCCTTTTACCCATTGCCTGGTAACGTTTGCTCATCTCAGTCAGTCAGTCAGTATACCACATTTCCTCAGTTAAAAGCCAGGTATTCAATAATGGCTAGCCATGTGGTTGACATGAAAAAATAAAGGCTAGTGATAAAACAAGGTTAGATTAACCAAGGATGGTATAAAGTAATGGACGTAGACACCGTGATGTCACCCACTTGTTTGGAAGCCTCAGGTTCAGCCTTTTCCCTTCACCATCTTGGTTTTCTGAAACCAGGTGTGACCATATTGAGATGAGAGGGTGGAGCTATAGAGAAGCTAGAGGTGGATCCTATGCGAAAACTGGGGACACTATGCTGGGCCACAACCTCAGTTAGAGGTGGCATAGGTCAAGAGGTAGGGCAGTAATTTAAACTGGTGAATTGCATAAAAACATGTATAAAACTTAACCTTATCAAAAATTGTATCACTAAGGTGGTTTTCTAACCACACACAAACATTTAACAACAAAAACAACAATAATGATAATAATAATAATTATTATTATAAGCTCTGTGTCTAGGAGATTGTTGCTAACTCCTGGTGGTGTTGAACAGTATTTAGGGTGAGTTTCTCTAAAATTTTCTGAGCGATACCATCTGAAACTTTTTTCCTCTAGGTTTCTATTGAATTTAACGCACCATGCCCTGTCATGTCATTGTCAAGTACTTATCCAATGTCGGGTCATGGCCCTGCTGGTGCCTATCCCTGGCAGTATGAATAAAAATCCATTTTACTTTCCCCTTTCTTTGGTAGGGAAATTAAGCGTAACTAAAAAAAAAATCAAAACTACGCCTGAGTGGATTTACATGTCCACACCTCTACAAAGCTTTTGATCACTATCATATAAAGATAAAAGCTGTGACATAAGGTGGTATCATGTGCTAGGAGACCGGGTGAAAGATTAGCTCTTACGGTAACCAATAAAAGCTAGCTCTTTAAAGGAACATTAATGGTAGAAGGTGCACTTCACATCAATGAAATGAAATGAAGAATAAAATAGAAAAATACAGTTAACCCAATAGAGTTTAACCAGAAAGACTTAACTACTGATAGGCAATAAATGGGAGCATAGTAATGCACTTAAAACCCCATAAAACCTTAAATTAACATTTCAGGCTATTTGGGCAATTTATGCGTGTGTGTGTGTGTGTGTGTGTGTGTGTGTGTGTATCATCCAATTCTGTGTCCAAGCCCACAATGTGGGTACTAATCGTGACGCATAACAATGGCTGTCTAATTGGTCAGATTGAGCGAAAGAGCTGCTGAGTTGGCGTAAACAGCAACTTTATAAAGCAGCTAGGATGTTGCAAGTGCACATAGTGCTACATCTTCTGAGAGATCACCACATCTCTCATCATGGGAGATATAGTCTTTTGTTATTGTATACCACTTCTGAAGGAGACATTTGTTTCTCTTTGTAACTGTGTGGCTTTTTGCACAGATGTGTCGGCTCAGGTGCAGAGCTGATGGGTTTTCAAGTTAAATACAAATAGGCTCAATCTTGCATCTTTTAACGTTTATGAATGAATTCATCCCATCAAGAGGATGATACTGAGCATTTCATGCTTCATATGCCAAGAGAAGGGGCACAGCCATATCAATTAATAAAGTTCAACTGTACTTTGCAAAGAAAGTTATAACAGATAAAATGGGAAGCCATGTAATAGCTGTTGGCTCCATAAGAGCCATATGACTATCTCTGTATTAAATGTCTGCACCAAATTAGGAGAAAGAGAGAGACTTGCATACACACATACACACACACACACACACGTGTGTGTGTGTGTGTGTGTGACCTTAACGATAATTGATCAGTGATCATGCCACTATTACACTAGCTGTAGCTATGGGTAATGAATTTTGTTTAATGTGTCGATTCTATTAGAGAATGTCGAGATGTATGGCCAAATTAATCAAGCCAGATCTAATGGGTTTTATCCCTGGCAGAAGAAGTGATAACAATATAAGGAGAACATAAAATCTTATATCATGCACTAAAACGATCTCAGGGCTACCATGATTTTCAGTTTAGATGCACCAAAGGCATATTTGACTGGGTAAAATGGAGGTGGGTGTACCATACTTTGGTGGTTTTGGGGTTTCACTCAACTGGTAAAATGGCTGTAGCTCAGATTCTCTTTTTTAACTCAAAAGAAGTCAGACAAGATTGTGTGTGTCTGTTAGTATATGCTGCAAGTATCGAGCCATTGGCTGAGTTAACAAGACACAAAAAGAATAAAGGATGAAGGGGAAGGGAACATCTTTATCTGCGGATGATATATTAACATATATGTCACCCATCCCCATCTATACCAGCCCTGTTGAACAGCCTGAATGACTACAGAGAAGAATTTGATTATTTGACCAAGGAAGAAGTATAGAGCTATACTATAGAATGTATGCCCCCAAGTAGGGTGTAGTGGGTTTGATCCCATTACGAGGCGTCAGAAAAAGGGCATGCAGCCTTGATCCCCCCATGCTCAGTAAATATGAGCCATATGATGCAAAGGGGCTTGAGTCGTCGCTATTTGAGAAAAGCGTTATATAAAAACAAGTCAAACTACCATTTATGATCTGCTTTGCTGGGAAAATCATCAAATACATTAATGTCTGCCTAGAACATATGCATGGTTTAGCTCCTTCTCATCTGTCTGGCCTCATCAACTTCAAATATATCACATTGAGAGTTACTGGAGGTGCAGCCAGAGGGGACTGCACAAGCCCACTCAGGAAGACTGCATTTAGCCAGGCCATCTTTCCCTTCAGAGAATCACATCAGTACCACAATCTATTAGTATCCCCATCCTATTATTCATTTAAGTGTAAGAGAGAGAGCTCTATCTTACATGTCACGATTAGTCCCCAAGTTGTGGAGGCGGACACAGACTTAGTTGGAGCGTGGGGTATTATGCATGGATGCCCTTCCTGACGCCCCGGGGTGGGGTCAAACCTGCAACATATGGATCGTCACTTCTCGACGCTCATGCTCCACCGCTGAGCTACCGCAGTGTAATGTTAAGAAACTGATTATTGAGAACAATGTCAACACTAGTATTGTTCTTATCCACCTTTAACACGTTGTGTACCTTTATTGTATATTGAGGCAACTTGGATGGATTTACATTTGTTCTAATCTTAATTAATGTACAGTGTCCCTTTTCACATGATTTCAGAATGCTAAAAATTATACCGTATAAAATTAAATGGCATTGTGCATATTTATATAAAAACCACAACAACAACATGAATTTATATAACAATACTGATGTCAAAGAAACATGAGAGCTGGAAATATCATAATAACAACAGATGAAAAAAATGGAGGGAACTTTCAAAGTAGGACATAAACCAACAGCCCAGCATGGAGGGAATTAGATTAGAAGGGGAAAATTCAAAACACAGCAATACATCTGAACTAGGCTGGAGGGGTTGTGGATTGGTGGAGGATTTTACACACATTCTGAGAGTTCCCAAAGCTTCTCAAGTTCTGGAAGAATTTCTAAAAGGAGATTGAACAGGTTTTGGTTAACAGTTTTACTTAAGATTCAGCAATGTTAATACTAGGTATAGTTCCTGATAATTTGATGAGTAGATTTGATTTTTTAAATTGAGGATTCTGCTTTATACATACAGCCCCTAATTTTAAAAAGCTTTTGCACTTGATCATTTCAAGGGCTAAACTTGAGTAGGAGCTCCTTTTAGCCAAATATGGAGAAACATAGAAGGCATATGGACATCCCTTCTAATTCAAGGATTTAGCCATTTCAACAAAACCCCATTGCTGACAGGTGTATAAAATCAAACAAATGGCCATGCAACCTCCACAGATCATCACTGGCGAGACAATTGGACATATTGAGAAACTCGATGCCCTTCAACATCCAAGAATAATCAAAATTCTGTCCAGATAGAGCTGACCCATTACATTTTTTTAGCGTGAATTGGAAACATCTAAAATCAGTAATAGGTCAGCCGTGCAATGATAAAGTCACAAAAACAAAAAAAAAACAAAAAAATCACTGTAGGAATGCAGAATACCGAGGCACGTGGTACATAAAAATCAATTGCTATCCACTGTAACACTCATTTTCAAGTTCTAAAATGTCCCTGGAAGCAACATCAGTACAAGAACTGTTTGCCAAGAATTTCATCAAATAGCATTCCATGGCCAAGCAACCAGTGCCAAACATCAGCTGAGGTGGTGTAAAGCTCCTTACAACTGGACTCTGGAGCAATGGAAATGCATGTGACATGATGGATCGAGCTTGACGTCTGACAGCTGAATCAGGGTTTGATGTCTACCAAGAGAACACTACCTGCTCAGATGCACAGTGCCAAGTAGTAGAGAGAAAGTAGTAGAAGAGAAATTATGGTCTGGGATCTCCTTTTTCATAGTTTAGGCCAGAACACTTATTTCCAATGAGGGGCTATCTTCATTTTATATTACAGCATAAAAATAAATTTCTTGATAATTCAACACTTCCATCTTTTTTTGTCAACCTGTTAGGAGGAGCTTTTCCTGTTTTTAGCCTTACAATACCCCTGTGCACAAAGCAAGGAGCTTACAAGATATGTTCTGTCAAAATCAATATGGAAGGACTTGATTGACCTCAACCCCACTGTAAACCTTTGAGTTGAATTGGAACATCAATTGCAAGGCAGACTAAAGAGTTTTCTTGACACCAGTGCCCGAACTCACAAATCCTGTTGAGACTGAATAGAAACAAATCCCTGCGGCAACTTTCCAACATCTAGCAGAAACACTTTCCAGAGGAGTGGAGGATTTCATGGCAGCAAAGAGGGGAACAATCTGTATTAATTAGGGAAGCCATATTTGTCCAAGTTGATTAGTCAGGAGGTTGTTAGAGTGAATAGTCAACGAGTTGGTCTCCTGGGATGCCCACTAATTAGTTTCTACTTTTGCGGGATCCACTTCCTTCATAGAGGACATGCGATTGTGACTTGCGAACACATAAACAATAAAGGGATGCATGTATCAAAATTGGGATATCATTAATTAATGTTTTATTTTTATTGTGAAATGCGTGGTGGCGTCACAGCAAGCCACACTACTAACTAATAATAACTAATAATAAGCCTTTTCCTCTCAAAAAGTGATATTGACATTAATATTTCATCAATTTGATTACTTTAAAGTAAGGGATTAATAAAAACTAGTCAAGTCAACATGGGATATTGGATTATTAGGATTTTTCTCCCCCAATCGGAAAAAAAAGTTGACAAAAGACTTGACTAGCTGCCTGTTGATCGACAGACTAGTTGACTCCGACCCATCCCCATCACTAATACCCATGATTGCTTGATGGGATGTTGAACAAGTAGGTGACCAGATGCTTTTAGCCATGTAGTGTAGCGACAAGTCTATATGGGCAATGATAGCTCAGAGGTAGAGCATACACCTTGGATAATGACAAC
>OMLC01039151.1:11064-22200 GCA_900302585.1 Regalecus glesne
GGGGGGGGGGGGGCATCCGGCCTTAATCTCTCATGCTCCACATAAGTCTGTGTCCACCCCCACAACGCGAGGACTAATCGTGACAAGTCAAAATGGACCTTTTTAGTCTTTTTAGAAGACTTTTACCAAAACATACTACACGACCAGAAGCCAAAACCCCAAGCCCAGGTTAAACCAAATGTCCCATTTTGCTCAGCAGTGAGGAAGGTGCTGACACCACAGTATTGGCAACAGTTTCATTTTGAATGGACCTCTGTGGTTTGGAGGACTCAAACACCATGGCAATCACCAGTATCGGTGTAGGTGTCTCTAAGCAGAGATGTGAGCAAACAAATTACAGTCTATGATTGATTGCAGCTTTAATTATAAACACATTAGGGTAATGTTCAGTGCATTCAATTGATTTCTACATATAATAGCTATTTATAATTTTTACATATGCACAGGACTAGTTCATTGACGTCAACAGTAAAGTGAAAACTAACACTGGAAGATTCAAGTAAGATGGCTATAACTGCCGTGTACCACCACAGTGCAAGTCGGTTTCACAAAACAGCGATACCCGTTTAGAGCTTTTTTTCTCCACCAAAGGAGAAATGTTTTAGACTCCAGTTTTCCAATGTTTGGGAGGTAAAAAAAATAGAGAAACAAATTGGATTCAACTGCAGCTTATTGATCACATCAGGCAACGCCTGGTACTTGACTGAGTCAAGTCTGACTCATTATGCTGCAAAGCCAGTGATGAGCTTGAGACCTTCAAAATGTGATCTCGGGACCAAGGCTAAAACCTCAAATTCATCCAGTGGTTTGGCTGCTGTAAAATACAGATGTTTAAGAGATTAAGGTGTATGTAGGGCATGAGATGATGGCTCAAGAAACAATAGGTTGTGAGAATCCATTTTGCTCATCAGTTCATCCTTAGGAGGAAGAAAGGGAGCTATATGAGGTGGTGACTGCTTGTCCACTGCTGCTTTATTCACACTGAAAATCTCATAGTGCATTTTGGGATGTGACGTAAAAATCCCCTAGTTGTGCAATTATGAATAAGTGGCTTTTTGTGCTCACAAAATGTGACCCTGCACAGCGCATTAGTAACTTACACTGTCTATTTTTCACTAGTGAGCCATTTTTAAAAACTATTTCATGGATGCCTTTGGCTATGGTCAATAAATTTATGGATAATACACACAAGCTGGAAAATGGAAATAACAACATTTTGTAGGAAAAAACCCCCACTACCAATAACCAATTGCATTCAGTTATGTCTAAAGGGTTCTAAACATTCTATTCTTTCTCTGTCATCCCATGAATTACAGACAGGAAAAAAACTCTTGAAGCTGGAACATTAGTGGCTGTGTTTGGTGGTGAATATGATAGTTGTCTGATGATAATTCTCTATGTGACGGACAAAAGCAAGTTTTGTGTTTATTTAGAGGACCCTAGTATTTTGAGTTTTAAACTGGATCTTTGTACACAAAAGGAGCTAAATGTGCTACTTACTTTGCACCAATCTACATAATCTGTGGTGATTCCTATGGAATTTGCAGTATGCTGAGAATCACTTATTAGGTTTTTCGACATCCATGCTGGGCATGTTCTAATGAATAGCTTTACATTTGTGGACCATTACTTTACATTAGAGGCATTTAGCAGAAGCTCTTTTCCAGAGCGACATACAACAAGTGCAATAAGGTCAAGGTAAAATAATACTGGACGCACCACAGAAGGCACAAATAAGCCTATCCCTCCAGGGATGTTTTGGGAAGATGATGCCATCTTGTTGTCTGATTAGGTCCCAGTGTAGCATTATTGGACCAGGCTATAGCCAACATACTGGAAAAAAATATCTTTGATCAAATATGCTCTTTATTTTTATGCAGCCAGTGCCATTGATTTCCTCTTGTTTGGGGATATGGAATCTGTTAAATATTTGACAACTTAGAAGGCTTGGTGAGAATAATACTGGGAAATAATTAATTTGTTAGGATGCTGATAAGAGGAGACCCTAAATTACCTCTGCTCAAAAACTGTCCTTCACAAGAGACCAGAATTCCCCAACTTTTACACATGAGGGTGTCACCCGCCTTCATTTGCTCCATAATTCACAAGAGCAGGGAGCGCCTGTTCATCTTAGACAGAATAAAGACGTCCAAGGAAAGCATGCGTGGATTCAGATATTGGATAAATTTAGGAGTGGGTGTAATTTGAGTTTGGCAGAGACGTGACCAGGGGCTGTCACTCCTTTGGAGCAATTCCTCAGAGCTTATTAGGTGCTGGGCTGAAGTCGCATGGGCAGGGGTGTGTGTGTGTGTGTGTGTGTGACTGTCGATGAGTGCGAACTCTCACACTCATATACGCGCGCGCGCGCGCACACACACGCACACATGCACACACGCACGCACGCACGCGCGCACACACACACACACACACACACACACAGAAAAGTGTGCTGAAGTAAAATGACTGAATAAAAATATTTTCCCCATTAACACTAGAGTGAAGTTAACATCAAACAGCTTACTCTTGAATATGCACTGATCAGCCCAAACATTAAAACCACTGACAGGTACGTGAATAACAATGATCATCTTCTACAATGACACCTATCCAGGGGAGGGCTACATTAGGCAGCAAGTGAGCAGTCAGTTCTTGATGTTGATGTGTTGGAAGGAGGAAAAATGGGCAAGCCAAGGGATCTGAGTGACTTTGACAAGGCCCAAGTTGTGGTGGCTGGACGACTGGATCAGAGCATCACCAAAGTGACAGGTCTTATGGGGTGTTCCCGGTACTGCAGTAGGTAGCACCTACCAAAAGAGGTCCAAGCAAGGACAATCGGGGAACCGGTGACAGAGTCATGAGCGCCCAAGGCTCATTGATGCATGCGGTGAGTGAATGTGTCACATACAGGACATACAGTCCATCGCAGCTTGCTGTCTATGATGCTGCATCTCAGAACAGTCAGAGGGCCCATAATGATCTCTGTCCACTGCTAAAAAGCCCCCACAATAGACATGTGAGTGTCAGAACTGGACCATGAAGCAAATTAAGAAGTTGAAATGGTCTGATGAATCACGTTTTCTTTCAGATCATGTGGATAGCCAGGTGGGTGCATGTCATTTGTCTAGGGGAGAGAAGGCACCAGGATAGACTATGGAATAAGGGAAGCTTTGGGCAATGCTCTGCCGGGAAAGCTTGGGTCCTGGGGATTCATGTGGATGTTACTTTGACACATACCACATAAGTAAACATTGTTTCAGATTAACCACACCCTTCCATGGTGATGGTATTCTCTGGCAGCGGTGTCTTTCAGCAGGATGCTGTGCCCTGCACACTGCACACATTGTTGAGGAATGGTTTGAGCCACATGACACAAGTTCAAGGTGTCACCTTGCTATCTGATTTCCCCAGATCTCAATCTGATCAAGCATCAGTGGGAAGTGCAGGAAAAACAAGCAAGATCCATGGAGGCTCCACCTCAAAGTCCACACCTCGATGGATCAGAGCTGTTTCGGTGGCATGAGGGGGGCCTGCACAATATTAGTCACATGGTTTAATGCTTTGGCACATTGTTTTACATCAAATCCTAAATACTAAAATGAATCTCCAAACTTAGCCCCACATTGGAACTTCAGACTCAAATTCAGAGGAAATGGAAAATAAGTATCAAGTAATCCTCTTTGGATCTCAATGCTATTTCACTGGGGTAAGGAAAGGGGGTTATGGCCTGTGCCATGCTTAAATTATATGGCTGCTGATAGTCATTAATTCAGTCCCTCTGTTTCAAGCAAATGATAGCACCTTCAGGTGTGGTTCAACCGCTAAAGTTGATAAAGATGATAAGAAAAGTGGATCAAACCCAATTGTTCACAACACTTCATGGCTTCTTAAAAAGCACTGTGGCTACGACAAGGCTGTCCCTCTGAAATCAAAACAGCCCTCCTGAGGAAAACAACTTAGATATGGTAGGTGAAAGTCATAGGATAATTCAGGAATGTTTGTGACACTCATTTTGTGTTGCTGAGGGGAATTATCCATCCATTCATCCATCCATCATCAACCACTTATCCGAAATCGGGTCAAGGAATCATGCTAGAGCCTATCGCAGTGCTCATTGGGTGAAAGGTGGGGAAACACCCCAGACAGGCTGCCATTCCATCACAGGGCTAAATTATGTAATCCAAAAAGCTCTATCCTAGTTAGCAGGCTACTCCCACCCATGCACCCATCTAACACTCATTCCCCCAAACACACACTCAGACGATGTTAAGATTTCATGTTAGTCACTACAGAATCAGCTTTGTACTGCTCACTTCCTATTCAGACCATCACTCTTGTCTTATGACTCCACCCAATTCAATTCTACTGAGTGGTAAGGTAGGTAGTAAGTTTACAGCACCACTTAAGAGCAATGCCAGCAAATTTTGTGTTCATTGTTGTTTTAATATTCATAAAGCACTTTGGCAAAAGCAACTCCACTGCCAGTAATTCTGCGGAACAGAAGCTCCAAGCAAAACTAACCCATGCCAATCTGTTATTGGCTGGATAATGTGGCAGCCTAGGGGTTAGGGCATTTGACCACATCTCAAAACGTCACTGGTTGCAGAAATTGAATGCTGTTCCTTTTCCTTTCAAACTGCTACTGTGTCACTCTTAATCAGTGGAGTTGTTCAGTGGCAAAAACAGAGGAACACCAAGCAGCATTTGGGGCTGCTTCAAGTGTGAATGTTTTCTTCCTGTGTGAGCAGGGTGTAGAGCACTGCAGAAGAGACTGGGAGCTCAGACAAATGTACCTGGAGAGGCTGTGCTTAAAAACAAAGCAACACGCAGCTGGGGAAACTTGACAATCATGCAACTCATTTGAATAACAGATCTACTCTTTTGGAGGAATGAAAAGACCATTTCCATTGGAAATAATGATGTGTGATAACTGTGACAAAGAGGCAACCTAGTTCCACCTTTGCCTACTTGCCTGCCAATTGCACCAACATTTGAGTTGGGCCACATTCTGATAGAAAACCAAGGCAAAGGTTTTAACTGTATAAGGCAGCACAAAGAGGCCAAACATGGGTCTCCTGAGTGAAAAAAGTGCACGGACTATGAGGCCAATTGTAAAACCAGAACTGTTGCACAAGCATGTTTTGCTCACAGACAGCATAACACATCTTACAGTGAGCTGTGTAGGATTGCATCTGGTCTAAGGCGAGTCAGTAGGGATACAATGACTGAGTACCAATAAACCCTGATCTTTCTGCAAGCTGCAGAGATGGAGGAGCTTGATAGCACATTGTCTGGAATGAGAGGATTGTGTCCAGAAGAAAAGAAAATCACTTTCACAAGTAACATTCCATGGAATGCTCCAATCCCCTTCCTAAACAAGAACCACTTGAGTCTTTCCATTTGTTCCTGTCAGCCCTTCCTTCAAATATTTTGTTATGTTCCCAACCACCTAGGGACTGCATAGCTCAGGAAGTAGACCGAGACGTCTGGTATTTGCAAGATTGCTGGTTCGATTCCTGGCTCCTTAAGAGAGTGTGTCGAGGTGTTCTTGAGCAAGACACTGAACCACCAACTGCTACCGAGACAGAGGGAAAAAAAATCACTGCAAGAATACAATGAGCAAATTAAGAGGCTTTCCTTTCCATCAGCGAATTGCTGACATATTTCTCTCAAGGTTTTCCTGTTTTGCAACATGTAACTTGCAAGCGATATACGGTTGAGAGCCAATAGAAGAAGCTTTAAATTACAACATAACCTGTAAATTGTCAAACTTCTATTTAATGGCACTACACTCTGATCCCCTATTTGGCAGAAGAAAGAAATCAAGCTCAGTCTTCAGAAACCAAAGTTTTACTTACAAAGATGATCGTTGGCTGTAGTGAAAGACTGATATCCAAAAGAACGGAATCCCACCCCAGCCAAAAGCTTCAGGACATGCACCAATAGTTAATGACCTTGACTTCCCCCTACTGAGAACCAAATGCGCAGAACAATTACTTGAGGAAAGCATCGTAATGACAGCGTATATCGCTCTTTTAAACTGTCTACTAATGTGACATCAGTTTGGAGTATGCAAGCTGGAGACTCCAAAGTAGGAGCAAAATAAAACGCAGACAAAGAAACTGAGTAAAAAGGAGAAGGGTGAGCAAACGAAGAGAGGGACAACAGAACTCAATTTATACCCTACACATATGACATGCGACAGAAAAATACATTATAAACACCGACGATAAAAAGACAGTTCTGCGTTGTGCCATACTGTGATTAGATCTTACCCAGAATGAAGTTCGTTGAGGACGCGGTGGTGATTAAGGGCGGTCAATTATCTGGCAGAAAATGTAAGTCCGGCTCACAAACCACCGTGAATCTTACTTGGGATAAGACGCTGTTAACCAGACTGGAAAAGATCCAAATTGGCAGACTGGGAAAAGTGGGGGGTAGTCGGTGGTGGTGACAGACTATATTAGCTTGCCAGCTTATGTTTCCCTTATAACTCCTATTGTTCCCTCCCACTTCTGTCACTCGTATTAGACTGGGGCACTACTCCCTCCAAACAAAGGTGCGACTTGGTCTATCCTACCTTCATCAGATGCCACAAGGAGAACCAAGATGCACTACGATGCTTCATCCTCCTCTGTCCGGGCGTTGAGACTCCTTTCCCGAGGCTTGCCTCACAACTTTACTATATTTGAACCTTTTTCCTGACGTGAACCATCAGTTCAGAGATCAACACTCCACATTCGCTCATTTTTCAAACTAAAATAGAGACAAAAAGGCGAATACAACTGTTCTCTTTTGTCATCACCCGTTCAACTGGCCGGCGTGGTCATCCACAGCCCCCCCAACTTCACACTACGCGTCCTATCATTTTGACGGTTTCTGCTTGGAGTCAAACTGGGATTTGAAGAGAAAAAAAACAACTATTTTGACTGTTATGACACTTGGTTTACATACGCGGAGCCCTGACAAAAAATAAAAGAAAAAGTGCAACGATATTCAAAGATTGACAACTCAACGTTGGAGACACTGAGGGGGATAAACAGCAACACGATGCCACAGATCCAGTCTCTACCTCCAGGAAATACGTCACGCTTCGCGAAGAACCTCACGGTTGTTGAATGCGCATGATATAGTGTACAGGATACACCGAGGAGGCGGGTTTGGCATCTTTCCTGCGCTCATCAAGAAATCCACATATTTCGGGCTACCTGAATGTTAAAAACACGCAACCCTTTCCTTTAACATGCAACCGCCTCTACAAGTTGTACGAGATCACCATCTATCGGTCGTCTTCTGAACACAAACATATAAACCTAACACAGCGCTGTACGGTAGAGGGCGCCATAATGCAAAAACCCCTCATTCCGTCTCTCAAACCACCCCTGCCGATAGCCTGGTATAAATGTAATCCAGCCCGCTTTCAGCTCTCTTGTAAACACGGGCCAAAGTTATCCCGGAATAAGGACAGCACGCATGTGCCGTCAACCCGGATGTAGATATTTCTCGGTCCTGCTCCCCCATTTTTTTCAAGTTGAGACAATTTGGCTTCAATAAAGAAGCGCATATTTGAAGCTCTCACGAAACAAGGCTTTGAATAATCTTAACCAGACCAAACTGAGTAAAACTGACACGACGCCAGCCACTTTACGTGTGTCACAGCTGAGTGACAATACCTTGCGAATTTCAAACGGGGATCATCACTTTTTACCTTAGGTGAGAAAGGATCGCACGAATATGCATTCAATTTAGCTTTCGCCGTGCTACAGATGTCAAATCATATACCTAACAGAGACGGGGGTGGAGAAGGGGCGGGATGGGTGAAGTAATGTAAGCAAATCCATCGCTCCGGAGCCCACTTTCATATAAAAATAACATTCAACCTGGTTGTCTGAAGTTGGATTACATGGGCAGATGACACTTGCACTTTTTTTTAAAAAACATCTTGTTTTTTGTAGAAATCATCTTGTAACTTAGAGAATGGACTTTCGTGGTAGGAGGCATGAGAGAGGGAGCAACTGGACCGATCCAGAGATAGTGGAGCTGCTCCAGCTGTGGTCTGATGAGTCGGTCCAGATTGAGCTGGAGAGCTCTTTGCGCAACCAGCGTGTGTTTGACCGCATAGCCAACATCCTGCGGGAAAAGGGCATCTATCGCACCGGTGATCAGTGCAGGGAGAAGATCAAAAAGATGAAGCTGGAATATCGCCGCATTAAGGACAACCACAAGTTGAGGTCTTGGAAGTTTTACGATGTGATGGACAGGGTCCTAGCAAACCGACCTGCGATAACCTATTCTTCTCTGGGTGGAGCTGTAGTAGCTCAACAGGTGTTTCAAAGTCCCTGTGGCCCAGAAACATACACGCAAGGAGCCCCAGCAAGCTCTTTTGGCCCTGCATCCACAGGCGGGTTCCTGTTTGGCCACCCATCAAAATCTACTGAACTACTGGATATTAAATGTGAGGATGTTGAGGACAAAATACTGAACTCGGGTGTTACAGCACCAGAAATGTATTATGGGTCAGGAGATGACCAGGAAACTGATGGCCAGTCTGTGCTGGAGCCAGAGGACACACTGGGGCAAGTAGAGGGCTCAGCTAATGCGAGGATCTCCCCCCCAGGTTGTTCATGCTAAATCACAGGTCAATGTATTTTTTGTATTAAGACAGTGCTAGCTGGTTGCAAACTAATTTCCCCTTTTCTCAAATCCCAAGGTTTCAGGGACTTGAACATGGCCAGCTCAGCAGCAGCCACCAAGACTGGCAGTGGTCTCGTGCAGCAGGAAACAGTCCGTCAGGCCAGTAAAGAGGACGCTCATCCTCCCACTCCTGTGAGACAGCGAAAGCGTCGTCGGGGTGGTAGAGTGTCACGGGCCTGCAGAGGTGCTAGATTGTGCAGTCAGAGGGGTCTGGACAAAGCCTTGGCAAGCTTCCTTAGCTGGCAGCAGTCTGCAGAAGAGCGGCTCCTCTCCCTGGAAGAGGCACGGCTAGAGAAGGAAGTGCAGATGGAGGAGCGAAGGGAGCAGCAGGAGGAGAGGAGGGTAGAACAAGAGCGACAGCATGAGCTCCGTTTGCTCAGTGTGTTTGCTGGAGCGTTGGCTACTGTCAAACAGGGTGCTCCCCCCTCTGTGGAAGGGCCTAGTGACTCTTCTGTATCAGCTCTTACCAGTCTTGCAGCTTCACTGATGACCACAAATGTCCCCTCTACCTCATCATCTCTTAGTCAGCCTCCTCACAAGGCTCCAGGTAGACAGACCCCACTGAATGCTGAGACGCTACAAGCGACACCAACTTCACCTAACAAGGCCTGTGAATCAGGTGAAAATGGCTTGGGAAAACTTAGAGATGCAGGAATATCTGGCCACAGTGTTTACCTGTCTAACCGTGGCAACAGTATTCGCCAACAGCACGGGATTCTCCAGGAGGGTTATGCCCAATATCACGCAGACAAACACCATGACACGGACAACCCCGATGTGAGTCTGCAAGATGTAATGTGTGAGCTTATATGGTAAATAAGAGGTATAGCAACACAATGGACCCAATGTGTGTTGGGCTGTAATATGATACGAACTCTGTGAATCACAACACGTTCACAACACAATTCATACATTAAGATGTGACGTGAAGTGATTTAAATATAAGAAAACGGTAAAAGTTTTTACACGATGAAAAGATCTTTGCTTTAGCACAATTTAAAAATGTTCACTTAGTCAAAGAATGGCTGAAAAGTTATTTTTAAAATGGAAAAACTCAAGCGATTCAATTGGTATTCTATGTTCAAAGACCTTAAAGATGGCCTCCTGCAGTTTGTTTGCAAATTTTGTATTTCAATGCAACAAAAAAACACATTTTCCCAAAGGCTAGTGGCCTGTAAAAAGACTCCCAAGACAGGAGATGTCTTTTTGATGCTAATTAAATCCCTAACAATCCTTATGAAGCATTCCGAAAAGGCTTCAGTTCCTCCGTTGTCTGAGTATTAATAAGGTACATTGGCCTTTTTCATCTCTAGGGTATCATCAACATGGGTACCAGTGAGAACAAACTGTGCTATGATCTTCTACATAAACGGGTGAGTGGAACAATATGGATTAATTCCAGTAATAATTATGTGGTTGTTAATGCTCTCTGGGTCTTTTTATCCATAGCACTGTCAATCTGATCACAATTATTACCATTTTAAAAATGTGCACCACACTACAGATATCGTCTTCCATGGTCAGTCTGAACCAGTGCCCCTCATCTGTTCTTTCTCCTTTTGGTTACAGATGACCCAGCCTGACATGTTGCATATTGAACCCTCATTGTTGGAGTATGGTGATTGGAAGGGGCATAACTTGTAAGACTTTTCGTGTCTTCATTTTTCCTAAGAAAACATATATGACAAAAAATTGTATGATAACATGGTTAGAAGTTATTTATGAAGACTCCCTGTTTCCTCTCCTCCTAGCTTGAGAAAAGAGGTTGCAAGTTTCCTCTCTCACTACTGTGGTTCTCAGAGCCCACTGGCTGCTGACAATGTGAGTGAAGCTTTTGTTTTGAACTAATTAGCAGAGCCCTGCTAAGCTGAATCCCATGGAGACAGCATATGCTTGATCAAAAGACAGGAGTTCCTGCAAAACATGTTTTTTAAAAAGGGAAGAATTGCTGTGTTTTTTTCTTAGTGCCTTTATTTTTTCCTGTCCATTTAGACAATATATATTCCAATGTTGGATTTAAATAAGCTTCTAACCCTCGGTACAGTGTAGGTATCTATGAATCACCCTCATTTGCTGTTCCATATTACTGCAACATATGACATACCATAGCAATTAACTCACAGGATTTGACCCTCATAACTTAATTAACTGACTCAATAACTTCAGTAGGGACTGAAACATTACAAAAATGACCAATATAGCATTTTAGGGATCAACTTCATTGTGAATACAATCAATGTATTTCCTAGCAGAGGAACACATTTCCATTGTGTCAATCAGGCTTTATTCTGTCAATTCATTAGGTCCTTCATACAACTGAATGTGTGCATTTACTTAGATTGTGGTGATGAATGGCTGTGGGTCCCTCTTCTCATCTGTCGCTGCAGTAATCTGTGACCCAGGAGGTAGGTTCATAACCGATTCTCATAAAAAGACAAAATACCC
>OMLC01039151.1:22220-35108 GCA_900302585.1 Regalecus glesne
AAACACACTTATTATTATTATTATTATTGTTGTTGTTGTTGTTATTATTATTATTATTCCCGTATCAGTCCCACAAGGGGAAATGTGCAATTCTCTGCATTTTAACCCATCCTATTATATAGAAGCAGTGAGCAGCCACCATGTAGTGCCCGGCGAGCAGTTAGGGGTTCAGTGTCTTGCTCAAGGACACCTCGACAAGCTTTCTGCAGGACCGAGGATCGAACCTGTAACCTTCTGATTGCCAGACGACTGTTCTACCCACTGAGCTGTGCCGCCTTTTGTTAGCAACATATTATTAAAGCAACTCAGCAACTGTCATATGCATTGTTCAAATGCAATTTGCAAATCAGACCGGGTTCTATACAACGTAATATACTTAGATTACTTATTGGCTCAATGTGAGTTTGAAGAATAGCCTAGTATCAGCTATTCACCATCAATCAGTGCTACAATTTTTAGCATGTAAATCTTTTTTATGAGCAATTTACTAAGATTAGTCAGGCAAATTTCCACTAATAAATTATCATATAAGGGGTCATTAATAATAGCTGGGTCATTTATATCTATCTATCTATCTATAAATGTATGTGTGTATTCATAACATAGGATTCATTATTCATTCAATTTAGTTCATAAGATCGTGAATGATATGGTTAGTAATAGCATAATGAGATGTGTCTGTTGTATTTTCCTGCTTTAGATGCCATTTTAATCCCTACTCCATTCTATGGTGTAATTAACGAGGATGTACACCTGTACAGTGGTGTCAAAGTTTTTCATGCTCCTCTGGACTGTAAGGTAAGTGTTCCAAACCAGGCTCACTCACAATAGTGAAAAAGTTCAGGTTTTGATGTGTATGTTAAGCTCTCATGGACACTGTTTACTTGTAGCCTAGTGCTCAGTGTCTCACACAGTAGGTTCTATGTTCAGATGTCCAGTTTTGGTCTATTTCTATTTCTACCTGTTTTACTTTTGTTTTTGGTTCATAGGCTAGTGGCAAGGACAGTCGACCCTTCCACCTCACCGTGGCCAAATTAGAAGAAGCTATAAGAAGGGCAAAGAGAGAGGTGTTCATAAATTCTCATTTCATCATCACAAGCCTTCAAGGGATCAATGATGGTTAAGACAGTAATGTCCTCTTTGCCAGACAATGATAGTTCTAGGCTTTTTTTTTCTCATCCAGTGGACTTCACTATTTTTATCTCCATCATAAAAGGTTTGCTTCAATGCTATGTCCTATTTACTTAGGGCCTCACTGTTTCTTTGCCTCCTAGGGAGTAGTTATCAGAGCTGTTATCCTGGTGAACCCCCATAACCCGCTGGCTGACGTATATACCCCCCAGGAGATGACTGACTTTTTGGAGTTTGCCAATAGGTCTGTTCTCTCTCTTTATCTCATGCTAGGGCCTCTACCATTCCAGTCCTTCAGGTCTGCAATGTTGCTGCTCCGTTAAGCTCTTTGCCTAGGTACAGCTTATTGCTCCGAGCATCTATTCCTTTATTTGATAGCCAAGAGCTCAGTTTTGTGTGTGGCATTGCTTTTGATGGATCTTTGTTGGTCATCTTAGCCATCAACACATTGTGAAATGCAGTCGTGGGTTCAGGAATCTCCCCACATCATAGGTTTTTTTTCTGAGTGAGTTTATCCTCCATAGCCCTTTGTAGGCACTGAACTCTGGTAACCGTAAACCAAAGATCACAACAAAGAGTTGAATCGATTCACCTCTTTGTTGGGATTTCCATACCTGGTTTATTGAGCATGCATCAAGATGTAAACCAAAGAGCATTTGCATAGTTCTGGAGATAGTCATTAAGGGCACATATTACTGTCAGCTTATATTCTTTGTCTTCAAAGTAATCTTAAAAGCCTCTTAACTGGGGTAGATGCACAATACAAATGTTCTATGTATTTTCTCCACACTGTTTCCTGCTTTAGACATGAACTCCATGCTATCGTTGATGAGGTGTACATGCTAACAGTCTTTGATGAATCCTTAACGTTTCACAGTGTCCTCAGTTTGGACAGGTACTGTATGAACTCTCCCGAAATACCACATGATATTCTGACTCAAGCATTGATGACAACTTAAATCCCTCATAACGACACAAACATGCGATAATAATATGCTGTCATTTCAGTTTGCCCAATCCACAGAGAACTCATGTACTATGGGGGATCAGCAAGGTACGTATTGAGTGGTTACGTGTGCTTTGGTGGAAGTCCTTTATGATAAGAGTGTTTGTTTGTTTTTAATTGGTCTCATATGAGGCCTCTTTGTCTGTAGTTCACAGTGTTTAATTTTCTCTAGGACTTTGCAATGGCAGGGATCAGAATTGGTACTCTATACACAGAGAATAGAGACCTGGTGGAAGCGTTGGAGCAGCTGGCTTCATTTCACGGTGTCTCAGGACCTGTACAGCACCAGGTTGCACAGTTGTTTCGTGACAGAGGTGTGGATCTGCATACAAACACTCCCATGCCCAAGTATACGTAGTGGCACAGGCTATTTAAGATTTTGTTGTTCATCACTAAATGCAGTGTCGCGTGTTAAGATTCTAGATGTTTAATGACTGGTTGTACAAATGCAATTGTGTGAAACTCTTAGGCTGGGAGACTCCATTAAGGAGACATGAGATAAAGGTAAAATAAAGATATATAATAATAAGTGTACGCTTCATACATATACAATGTATAAAGCAATGATGAAAGCAAAACAATAAATAAATTAATAGGTATAACAGAATAAGGGTTAGAATAGGTAAAGGTAGGAGTAGAAATCAATCGATCAAGTATAAAAGCCAATAGTGGGTGTATAAATGATCAGTAGCCAAAGACACTACACAGGCGGTAATCAGATATGCAAAGATGGTAAGGTTGCACTTGGGTTTGTGTTATCTATTAAGAAGTCCTATGGCCTGAGGAGAGAAGCCGTTCCTCAGTCTGCAGCCCTATACATCACATTTCTTAAAGGGTTTTAGTACTTAACTGGGGCTGGCATACCTCAGGAGATATGGCAGTCGACTAGTAATCAGGAGATTGGTGGTTCGATCCCCGGTCCCAGCAGGAAGTGTGTTGAAGTGTCCTTAAGCAAGACACTTAACCCATAACTGCTCCCTAGGTGTTGTGGCTGCTCACTGCTCCTATGAAATAGGATGGGTTAAATACAGTGAATAATGTATAGTGACAAATAAATAAAGCTTCTTCTTCTACTTGAAGTACCTCACAAATGTTTTCTTGCCTTAGACTGGATCAGCAAAGAATTTCTGCCAGAGAACAGACGCAGACTGCAAGCTGCTCACAGCTGCCTGACAGGAGAGCTGCAGAGCATGGGTATCCACTATCTACACAGGCCCGCTGGATTCTATGTTTGGGCCGACCTCAGAAAGGTATTTAAATCAGCATCATCTTAAGCTGTTAGGATGGACAGGATGAACCTGGTACCTCGATGTTTCATCACTCACTTGACCAATTCATTTGAAAGTTCTACTTAATTGAGGAAGTGCTGTCATTTAACTCTCATAAGTTGCGATCCTATTGTGCACCAGCCTTTTACAATTACTACACTGTCACACTGTGCGACGCAAAGTGATTAGTATCTTGATATCCACCCTGGCCAGATTGCACAATTGGCCGAGACTCTGATGACCCACTCACAATGGGTGATCATACCATCGCTCCATCAATTGATGGAGCGATGGTATGATTTATTGCTTAAGCACAGCAACAAACTGTTGTGGAGTGCTGTTAGTGTTTCGTGCAGAAGAAAAACAGTCAGTCCAGTCAAGGAAAGCTTCCTCTTCAACAACACATTCATGTTTACAGTGATACTCCACAAGCAGAGATGACATCATTGTCTATTAAAGTTCCATTTGGTCAGATACACTGATTATTTCATGTGAACTCCATGAACAAATATGCTGCTTATGCTGCTTGAGTATCGTCACAGCCAAATTGGCAGATGTAGACCCTCTATCATACTGAAAGACTCAGGAAAAAAAGACAATGTCGGATTTAGGATCTTGCTCACGATGAAACTTATTTGTCTTGGTTTCAAAAATATGATGGGCTGAAATCATATGGCCAGCTTCATCAACATCAGGCCTCTGGGGCTTTATAGATTCCCTCTTGTCAGGAAGATTTGAGGCAAGTCTAAAAAAAACATTCTTGACTAATCATCACGATATGTAAATAATTTAATTCCTGACCACCTCCAACCCTTGCTATTGCCTGAGCGTGGATGTTGAGAGACCGAGGGAGCGGGCGGCACTGGGTAATGTACTTTTGTATACAAACTCAGTCAGTCCATCTGCAGCCCTATTGGCATAGACCCATGACATACATTGCTGCTTCTGCTCAGCTGTCAGGCTCACGCAGCAGCTGTAGCAACACTTCCAGCTTAGCCTTTGATTCAAAATGTTTGTTTTTCCAAAGACTTGAGAGGGATTTGGCTTCATAATATTTATCCAGGTTATTTGGAGACCTGTTTTAATCCTCCCAAGACCATCTGAAACACTGCTGCAGATCATGGTGACTAAATGGTGGCATGGACTTATCTGCTACCTTCCATAGAGTGTATTTTGGTCTTGTCTCAATTATTTTGATGGGTAATATATGAAAATGATTGTTTGTGCTATTATTCATTTTATGTCATCTGGTATTTGGACGGTTGCAAGGTTGATCTTGGAGAAGCATGTCAAAGTGTTCTTGAGCAAGACACTGTTCCCCTAACTGCTCTGCCCTGTGAAGGACCGGGCGATCTGTCCAGTGTGTAGCCCTGCCATTCGCCCAGTGAGCACTATAGGCTCAAAATAGGCTCAAAGTCCCCCACAACACGCCTTTGTATAAGCGGTTGAGAATGGATGGATGGAATTTAAATGACATTTTCAGTATTGTCAAACAATCTTTAATGGTGTCCTTCCACTAGATGGCAGTGTATGCATTCATTGAATAATGCACACTTCCCAAAATGATCAGAAAGATATGGATACTATATATTGGGGATTTGCCTGAATTTCTTATACACATTACTACCATCAAATAAAATGCAAAAATAGAATTGAAATTAAAGTATCAACTGAACACTGCTGTTGAAATTTAGGCAATATTGTTCCAGGCAGAACAGCAGGGACCACGCAAAAGGAAAACTGCGGGGGTGCAGATCCTGACCACCTGACCCTTCAGGCTCAGGTGGTCTGGGCTTACCTTCAGAACATATAACTCCTAGAGACACCCTTGGTCTACACTGGGCTATGGATCACACACTGTGCCATGTCCTGTTAGTAGTGTCTAAGTGCTTGATGAGGTGCATTTTCTTTTTGTCTTGTCAGTACCTCAGAGACTCTTCATTTGCAGAGGAGCGTAGTCTGAGCAGGCACTTCCTCAGACACAAGGTGCTGCTGAGCTGTGGCCAGGCCTTCTCCTGCTACACACCTGGCTGGTTTCGTATTGTCTTCACAAACCAACCGCATCACCTGCAGCTTGGTCAGTCTACATTCTTTCAAATGACGAGAGAGTTTTTTATTAGAACAGACCTTAACGGTCAAACTGAATCTTCATTCTTGCTTAAGGGCTACAATTTCCATATGCTAGTATCTTGCACTTTGTATATACTGGCTTCTATATCAAATACATGATACTGAGAATATATGATTATAAAGCTATGATTGAATCGTAATAATAACTCTTCTGTTTTATTAAAGGCATCGCACGAATAAGGAAAGCTTTGAAAGAAACTGAAGAAGAAATTGCCAGCCCTGCTTCAGGCTTTATTGGTGTGACAAGCGGAGAGACCCAAAAGGCAGTGAAAGGAGACAGCGCAGAGTCAGACAATGCTGTGATTGTTAATTCAACGTCATGTCCTCAGAGCAAGTCATCAGAGCAGCTGAAGGTGCAGGGAAGTCCTGCCCTTGACCCTACCCCATTAGTCAATGAGGAGTTTGCATTAGTGGACTGCCAATCATCTACACCCTCAGACAGTCTGGACTCTTTGATTAGCACTCTGAAACAACAGATCCGCTCCTCTGATTGGCTGGAGAAAAACACTCCAGAGCTCACAGCCGGGGAGGACCCAGAATTACTTGACGTATTTACAGACCTGTTGCAAAGAGCCCGGGAGTAGGGTTAGGACAGTTGAAAAAGGAGAATATAATTTCAGTTATTCAATAATTACCCTATGTTTTTATTTATAGACTAATCTGGATTGCACCTGACCTGGGATTGCTTAAACCTGAGGTTCATTTTAGAGGGATACAAGGGATGCAGCCCAGATGGGGTCTAAAAAAACCGGGGTAAGGTAAAGTATGTAACACAGTCAAGATGGAGGAACAGGACTGCATTAAGTAACAAGTATTGAGTAACAAATAGATATGGGTTTTAGACGAATTACTTTACATGCATCTGGATGCCTTAATTTTGTTACTATGGAAGATGGCCTTGGAATATTGTAAGCCAAAATTACAAATTATGTTTACTGCAACTGTTCTAAATCAATACCAAATGTGAATTGACCAAAATTAGTATTGTTTGTTTTCTTCTCAAAGACGTAATCTGTAACCATATTTAGTTTCATTTGCACTTTATTTGTTATCAAACGCACTCTCCCTTTCATGAAGCTGCTTTTAAATAAAATGAATTACTGTAACGTCTACATGTGCTCCAGGCTTTCATTTTAAATAGACTTTGACTGTTTGCTGGTAAATCCATAGTTTCCAGCTAGCGGATACGTGTAGAAATAGATGCCATGATTTATATTGTTCATTGTTCACCGTCCCACAGAATCGATGTAACGTTTGCTGATTTTGGTTGAACAAATATTCGATAAAAACAATGGACAGAGGGGAGAAATAACTTCCTCAAGTTGTACAGTTGTACAGACATTTTCAGCCGAAATCAGAATAATCCATTGTGAGAAGTGAGAAAGAGTGGGATTTCCTTCACTGGCTTGTCATGACCTGCTGTTACCTTCCAGGCAAACGTGTAGTAGCTAGACTTTTGACTAAAGGAAACGCACCAGGTGGGTGTTTTGGGAGGTGTAACTTTTCCTTCCATGACACATTAGCCCCCCTGAACAACCACACTTTTTGCGATGGAGTCTCAGTGGTCATGGAGTCTGAGGTTTTTTCCACCTTGTTCCTGATGTCAGGAAGGGCACCCAGCCCCAATTCCCCCAAGCTCCTTCCAAGTCCCTGTCCACAACATGGGGTCTAATGGTGACACATGAAACGGACCTCCCTCTGTTAATAAATAACCATCCGCAATTCTAACCTCAAGGAATCCCCTTCACTGGGACCGCTTTCACTTTCCGTCCACCCTAAGCCAGTGTTGGGGAACTTTGCTGTATGTGGGGGGAGTTTCCACTGTATTATGGGTGGAGTCATATCAACAGAAGCTAAACTTCCACTGTGTCATAGATCACCTTCACTTGAGAAGGGCGTTGAAAGTGGGCAGGAAGTTTTGGTTCTCCGTTAGTGGTAGAGAAACGTTATCAGGGTGGGTGCTTAATATATTTGCTCAGTAGTCAACTCTCCAGTGCCGCTCTCATAGATTCTCTTTGTTTACAAGTGCTGCGGTCCAGGATCTAGGAAGTCGTGAATAAGTCCAAGTACGGCTTATGTTCCCTACAGTCTCATCTGTTTCTCCCCCAGCAACAATGCAAAAGGTAAGATTTCTATTATGACTATTGTCCGACAGATTCAAGTGCCTCGCTGTGCCATCATACAAACACGTCTGACGTTGGAAGACAAGTTCAAACAGCATGTTTCAGACTTTTTCCTCTTCCTCTCCAAGTGTTGTGATATGACGGTGCTGAAGCTGGATGACCCTATAGACCGGTTCAGGTTCGCCACGTCCTGTTTGGGACTGGTGGGCTGCTTGTGTATAAGCTACTCTGTGTGGACCCCGTTCTGGCTGGCAGACAGGGGACTCTGGACAGACTTGAACAGCACTCGAGACCACCCAGACGACATTCCCCATAATGGTGAGCTTAACTAGCTGCATTCAACTCCGGACACCTTTCTTCATGAGTCTTCCCACTCCCCCATTCTTTCCACTTGTTGAAACCTGTTATGCTGGATGGAGTTCAACGTTTGACTGACACACACCATGCTAAATAACAAGTGTGTTTACATGGGAGATCTGGGGGAGTTGCATGCAAAAGCAGGCATAAACACATCTTGGCTGTGGACCTGAGAGTGTCGACAAGGTATTTGAAATTGGGTGCTGCCATAATGATGTTTTCTTCCACCCCGCTATCATGGATGGAATTATCTTCAGGAGAAGGGTGTTTCTGCAGCAGCAGGCTGCATTAGGCATTTTTGGTGGTAAACAGGTTGGGGCTTGCTCCCGTAGATAAGCACTTCTTCAGGAGACGGAGGCTGTGTATCTCGTCGAAGAGGCCCTTGCACTTGGCTGCAGGAGAATGTGTGGCAGAATCCTAAGCAGCCTTAACTTGAAAATGTCCCGGTGCTACGGAATAGTCTGTTCTGATATGGGCGGGGAGGGGGATTGTCCACAGTGAGCTGACTTTTGGATGATATTCATACCTTTAAGAAACAACATCAGAACTATGAATAAATAAATGAATGAGATGAACGTATAGCTGAAATATAGCAGAGTCTGTTGTCTCACACTCCTTTCTGCCGGTGTGTCTTCCTTTGGTCTTGATGACACTTTCCAGCCCTGGAGGCAGAACAAGTGTTCGGAGCCCTATCCTTCCTCATGGCTGTCAGCTCAGGTGTTCTGTGTCTCGTGTTCGCCCTCTGCTGGACGTCTGAGACAGTGCGCTCCTACTCCAACACACGCTCTCTGCTGATGGCTGGGCAGGCGCTCTACCCCACCACACTACTGCTCCTCATCCTGGTCCCTACAGGTAGGCTCTTACCTTCCATTCTCACGCTTGAATAATAACTGAAGACCTACTCAGACCTTTCACCTGGGTGAAAGTACAAATAGCCTGCTGAAAAATTACTCAAGGAAAATGACGGTACCTCAACATCATTTCTGCCCAAGTTCAAATATTTAAGTACTGCTTGTCATTGTACTTGAGCCATTACCAGAAAAAAGTACTTGTATTTGTACTCATATTGACTGGCCTGATGAAATAGAGTCTATAATGTGGTTTAAAGAGTGGCTACTGGAAACTATATCTGCACAAGGTTGCTCATACATGCTCTGATTAGTAAAAAAAATAACGTTATTGTCAATGTAGTTTAAAGGGATATGTATGACCACAAAACATAGCTGACCTCATTACAAGATGGTGGTGAGTCCAGCTATGTTTTATGGTTTGGAGGCAGATCAAAAGACAGGAGGTGGAGCTGGAGATGGCAGAGTTGAAGATGCTGAGATTTGCATTGGGAATGATGAAGAAGAACAGGGTTAGCAGCCAGTATATTAGAGGGACAGCTCAGGTAGGAGGGTGACGAGATAAAGCAAGAGAGGCAAGACTGAGATGGTTTGGACATGTGTGGAGGACAGATTCTGGTATACTGGGAGAAGGATGCTGAATATGGAGCTGCCAGGCAAGAGGAGAAGAGGAAGACCAAAGAGGATGTTAATGGATGTGGTGAGGTAGCTGGTGTAACCGAGGAAGATGCAGAGGACAGGTAGAGATGGATGATCCTCTGTGGTGACCTCTAATGAGAGTGCTTTACCTGTGCTCCATCCATAGGGTTAGTGGTTGTGTCAGGAAGGGAATCCCATGCAGAGTTTTGCCAAATCAGTATGCAGATTAACAAGACCACACCGGATCAGTCCAGGCCCAGGTTACCAATGGTTAGCATTGGCGCTGTGCCTTCACAGGGTACAGATGGAAACTACAAAATCTGATGCGGCAACCCCTGAAAAACAGAACAAGCCAACAGAAGAAGAAGATTATTTGAATGTCCGTACACATCTTTCTAGCAATGTCCCTTGATATGACTTTGCTTTCTTTACCCTCTTCTGCTTCCAGGCTTCTTCTTTCTTCTCAGCTGGTCTATCTTCACCTATCAACACAAGGAACAAATCCAACAGGACTTCACCTGCCTCGGCTCCTCCTACTGGTTTGGGGCCTTGGGTTGGGTCCTGCTGTTGGTTGCTGTGCCTGCAGTCTTCGTGGCTGAACAATGTGTTGTTCCTGATATTCTGCCAGACCTGGAGAAGGCTGTAGGGCTGTGGAGGGCAGCTTCATTGGCCAAGTCCAGGGAGCGCCCTTTCAGTGAAGGCTGTTATCCTGGCTACAGTAGGGGGGGTCACAGCATGGACCTGAGGAGGTACTTGTCATCTCCCTGAGTTATATGGAGTAACAGGACCATGATGGAGAAAGACTGGACTATTGAGAGAATGAACACTCATAGGATACAACTGCTTTATAGAAGCAGAATGGTTATTGGGTCATTTTGAGCTCACCATATGGTTTTTCTCTGTGTTGATGCCTAATTCTAAAATCAAGATCTCCTCTGAAGGCGAGAGAAATTGTACTGTGCTAGCTTATAGGAGGGCTGAGCAGGGCCCGCGACCAGCAGCTCCCAGATGAAGTTGGTTAGACTCATGGACAACGCCACTGAACATGGTGTGGTCATGCAAACAAAGGGGGGGTCATGACTGAGAGACACCAAAGCTCACATGGGAATCATTTTCTATTCCAACTGTGGGATGTGATCCACGAGTGGGTTGAGCAGAGGCCCAGGATGTGACAATAAACACATTTTGACTATAGAGAATAACAAACAGGCAACTACACAGCCTCAAAAGCATGTTGGAGTCCATCTAAATAATGCATTCATATAGAATCTAGATGCATTCCATCATTTCCCTAAAATAAGGTTAGATGTTGACATGCCTCATCTCATTTGTTTTCATTCAAGCCATGATCCATGATGGAAGACTGAAAATGGGAATATTTGACTGATGAACAGTGCAGAGAGGATTCATCTTCACACCTTTCTGGCAGATTATGAGAATCTATTGCATATTTTAATGCATGGAAAGGAATGGGACCTTGTCCAAAACATGCCTCTGCAGATGGGTCACAGTGTGCAAACGGCTGGAAACCCCTGATTTAATAAGAAGAATAGGAGCACAAATCATAAAGCCAGTCCCCCGACGGGCCCGTTACAGTAGGATGAGCTGCATCGTGCTTTCCTCACGCTGGACCAGAGGCCTTCAGTAATGAACGTAGGGAAGTTAGTTAACGCTCTGTTGGAGCAGGGATTAAGAGTGGAGTCCAGGGTCTCAAGTACAGCATGCTGCACAGCACAACCGAGTGTTTAACTATGTTGCCGTGTTGAAACGGACATCTTGACTGAAATATATAATCAGACTATGAGTGATATGGTTGCTCTTTATGTGTCGTGTGGTTCACACATAGTGAAACCAGATCTGAGGGGATATTCCTATTTATGATGTCTGTCAGACAAGGGACATGACCTCTACATGTGGCTGAGAGTGGAGGACATTTTGAACAAATGTTCATGTTTTTCTTATAATTTGAAATAAGACTTTATATAATAATAATGATGATAATAATAATGATGATGATAAAATAACAATAACAACAACATTAATAATAAAATAATAAAATAATAAATAATGATTCCCTCATCAGTCCCGCAAGGGGAGATTTGGATTTCTCTGTATTTTAACCCATCCTATTTATTGTATAGGAGCAGTGAGCTGCCAACATATGGTACTCGGGGAGCAGTTAGGGGTTCAAGTGTCTTGCTCAAGGACACCTTGACATGCTGTATGCAGGACTGGGGATCGATCCTGTAGCTTTCCGATTGCTAGATGACCGCTCTAACCCATTGAGCTATGCCGCCCCTATATGGACAGGACCCTGCCCATTCTAGCCTGTATCAAGTTCTGCTGCAAGCACATTCACCCGACTGTAACATGACCGAGATCACAGACGCCACTCAAGCCCTGCTTCCATTCTATGGTAATGAGATGCACTAATAATTGAATGGTTGAATGAATGATTAAGTCCGAATGACTGATTCATGCTCCTGTGGGAGTTTGCCTTGTAGGAAATTAGCCCAGAAATCAAAACATGAATGAATGACAACATCAAGTAGTAATGTGAGGAACAGCACTGGGGAATCGCTTGATCAGAGAAATGTCATGAGTAGCTCATCTATAAAGACAGGAGCTTGCACAATACATGTGTCTGGTGATCTGCCCATGTGGTTTGGCAGCCAGTGGATTCTGAAATTGATCAAAATGGCCTGGTGGCTGGAGGTTTATGAGCAGAGTGTAGACCGCTATGTTGCTGTTCTAACATCTGCACCAAATGGAGGCATCTGGAGGGCATGGTGAGCTGTGCTCCAGTTCCTCAGTGACTTCCTAGATTTTGTTCAACAAGGCATTCAAAAAGTGGGTCTATGACAAGATCTGATCAACAGCCAACAACAAGGCAGTGCGGTGGGGCAGCGGTCAGCACTGTTCCCTTAAAGCAAGATGGTGCCGGGTTCGAGTCCCATCCCAGGTCTTTCTGCGTGGCGTTTGCATGTTCTCCCCGTGTCTAGATGGGTTTGCTCCGGGTACTCCCACTATCAACAAGACATGTGTGTTAGGGTTAAACCTCCTGCCTGTGCCCCTGACCAAGGCATTAGGGAAAAAAGAACCAGAGTGGGTCCCGGGACGCTGCAGCTGCTCTCTGCTCCTATACAATAGGATGGGTCAGATGCAGAGAACAAATGTCATTGTATGTATGTACAATGACAGATGAGTGACGCTTCCTCTAACGCAGCAGCTGTGGTTGTGCACCAGGTCGCCCCCTGCTGTGTGTGTTGCTGCATAGATGTGAAACAGACCAGGATGTGGCTGGAAATTGACGTGTAATTTCACCCTTGGATGAATAAAGGTTGGGGAAAAAGTTTTCAAGCAAACCATTTGGCACATCCCAACAG
>OMLC01039177.1:0-14528 GCA_900302585.1 Regalecus glesne
TCCCTCTATCCAGCCCACTCTCTCTCATCTTGCCACATCACTTGGATCCTGTTCCGGCCTTCAGCCACGAGCCCCGACAGGCCGTGTGCTGCAAACAGAGCCTTCAAGTTAATGGAATAAGCCCAAGAATGCCACCTCTCAGGTTTTAAATCGCATTAAGTGTTAAGTGACCAGAGAAAACACAGTGGTGGAGGTGGCTGTGTGTGGTTTTCACATGTCCGATAAACAGACACAAGGAAAAAAGTGAGAACACAACAAAAGATGAAGAGGAGATGGTGATATAAAGTGAAGAAACGTGCACAGGGGAAAGCAGGAGGATGAGGAAGAGGAAAAAAAAACCTTTGAATATGAAAGGCAGGGTGTTTTCTTTCCCCAATGCTTATACAATCACCATGATCTATATGTTTTTAAAAATCGTGTGTTAACACGAATGTTGACTGTCAACTTCTAACTTATACAAACAGCTGGCCTTTTCTTCAATGCCTGCAGGAATCTCTTCTCTGGCAAAGAGAAAAAAAAGGAAAAAAATCACCAGCCATGACAGGACATGTTATTTCCACCTCAGTTTCTCCACAGTGCATCTGTATCACTGCTGGAAATATGGATGGAAGAGAGAACTGAGAAACCAGAGGGATCAGAGAGAGAGAGAGAGACGGTATTAGTGAAAGCACTGGGTGTGAAATAAGTGTAAGCATTGAATTCAATGGGTTCAACCAACTCTGTGCACGCAAATACACATGCACACACACATATACGTGGCTGCAGGTGCATTGTAAGCATTCACAATTACACATACAGATATTTACATTGTACATGATTAATCATTCTTACATTGATGATCCCCTTTGAAAGGAGCTTTGCTGAAACTGATCTAAAATAAACTGGAGTTCTCAATTGACAGAGTAAGACCATTTGCACTAAGTATTATCACACCTGTCTACAGAGCAGTTCAGACAGAGCAGCAAAGTTATTCTCACATCTATTTTCAGCAAGGCTCAGTGATCTGATGTAACAGGCAAGATTCTTAAGTCCCGGAAAGGCCAGCAATGTCAGAGACAGTCCCATAGTCCCTCCATCCCATCCATCCACACATCCATCCATCAACTGCATATCCGAAATCAGGTCACAGTCATGCTGGAGCATATCCTAGCATATCCTAGCATATCCTAGCATATCCTAGCATATCCTAGCATATCCTAGCATATCCTAGCGCTCATTGGGTAAAAGATGGGGAAATACCCCCACTTTACAGCTGAGCTGCTGCGGCCCCCAAGTTAGACAATGGGAATGATCACCATGGTCTTCATAGAGGTCTCTTCATTAAAAATCTTTGAGTCATTCATATACCTCCTGTTTCATCCCTTTACAACAGTAAAACATGAGGTCAAAGGTCACCTCAATGGCATCACCCTAAGATCATCTCAGTGGGAACAACTTCCACACTCCTTAAAACTCTGTTAGTTTGCGTTCAGGCCACTAAAGTGCAAGAAACAAATGGTTTTGTGAAGCTGGAAACAGACGGAGCTGAAGAAATTAATTTCACATCAAAGTGTCTGATATACATAGACTGTTAATCTGTTTGCATGAAAGGGGAGAAAAGTTCAAACCACAGCTCATAAGTGCACATTGTGTTCTGGTTTTTCTTATTTGCTACCATTGTTACAGGGATTCTGCTTGTGATTTTCTTTTTCATGTAATCAGGCTTTCTACAACTAATACCCACAAGTAGCCTTGAATCCACTGACAGGAAACCCAACACAAATAAACATCTTTGCAAATATCCTCATCCTCATCATATTAGCAGACTAGGGTTTACATTAGTCGGAGAATAACTTTGGCACACTCTACCCCTAGTTGGCAACAAAAGATCATATGCATTATCATTTTTACAAATAACATAATACCAATAACCAATTATTGTCTTTAACAAAAAAAGCGCAAACAACCATCATCAGTCCTGACCTGATGTGAGCCTAAAATAAAGCTACACACTGAGTTAGGTCAAGAGATTATGGACAGCTAAATCAAACAGAGATGTGGAGAGGTGTGGTTTTTCACTTCCATGAGGCATTTCTCACATGTCTCCGTGGAACATTGGAGAAAAAAAAGAAAGAAAAAGAAAAAAGAAAGGAGAATCTTGAGTGGGACACTTCTTTGGCTGATAAATCTGTGCTAATTTATTCCTCAGAGTAAATGCGATCAAATGTAGGAGACCATGTAAGTAGGCTGCAATCTTGTCAGGATGCTAAATTTGTCTTTCAAATCTTTGTGAAGGGTCTGGTACCAACTAATGTGAATACATTAATACAAATCCCTTCCTAAACCTTTGGCAGAGAACAATTTGAATAGCTTGGTAAATCTGAGCAGACTTTCCAAAAAATTAACATTGCTCAGAACAATAGTCAGCACTAACCTGATCTGATCAGACAGTCAGAGGTCTGTTTGCTTTGTAAAAGACCACCATGCATTTAAAAGATGCAACAGAAGAAATATGAAAAGACAAAGCTTACATCCTAAAATAGATATGGCGCTTGTAAAGCAAAGCTGGAAAGGCCAGAGTTTTACTACATTTACGATTCTGAAATACGGACCAGACTAGGTCAACTGTCCATTTGGGGTATTGCAGTTGATATATAGCCAATGTGGTATAAGTGTTATATCAAGCAGTGTAGGTGTATATTTGCACAGAGGAGCTGGTTTTCAGATACTAGAGGCCATTGTGGTTTCTCATGCATGTTAGCCTTGATGTGACATGAAATAATTCAGCAAAACGTCGACAAGCACTAGATGATGCTCAGATGAAACACCCAAAGACATACCTACACTTGTCCATATTCTCATCTATAGATCCAGGCCCAGCTTTCGTGTTGGTCTTCACCTTAGTTTCATAGCGCAAGGAATCGTTAAATGAGATGAATGGTAAATGGACTCATTTTTATATGGGGCTTTTCTAGTCTATTGATCACTCAATGCACTTTGCAAAGCGTGCATCCCATTAACTGCATGGGGGATTAAGGCTGGATGGCCCTTTTTCCTGACACCCTGTGGGGGGGATTAAACCCACCACACCTGAGTTGGAGATGCACACTCTACCACTGAGCTACTCCAGCCTCATGCTCTTTATTGCTCGACATGTTCAGATGACAAAACATCCGCATAAATAGAAGAAGGGAGAAGACAAGAGTTTTACTGTTGCTTCACCAGCCTGCAAGTGTCTTTAGGGTCCAATGGATGTCTTCTCATCATTGGAGAATTTCTGCTATTAGAAGGTAGTATATCACTACTATATATCTGCCAGGATTTGACTCATTCAGATGTTGCGGGTTGACACAGTGTCATTACACCTTGACAGAGCCAAAGTGCTAATAACAGGTTCTGCAGAGGTTCAGGCTTAGTCTCAAAGATGTGATCATTGAATGTATCACCAATGAAATAACCATAGCATGAATATGAAATATGTTCTACAGACAGTTATATCCACCCCTGCATTACCCCTGCTCCATGGCATTTTCTCCATCACACTGACAATAGTATAGGCTTGCTGAGGCAAAAGCTAGTCCAAACTCCTAACAAGAGATTATAATCACATTAGTTTGAAGCTTTATCCTGGCATATACTCCAAGCAAGACTACTGCAATAACAACCTTTATTATCGTTATTATTATTGCTTTGTCAGGATGGCCTTCTGGGAAATCAGAGCCGTCTTACAATACCCTTTAAGACCTGCATTCACAATACAGCTAAAATTAAAGTATCTTGTTTGAGGTGTAACCATTTACACTTGTGAATGCAGAACAGTGATAGTAAAGAGCGAGAGAGGAGAAGGTGAGAGACAGCAGTATTGGTAGATTTATGTTTCCGTCTACCCTTTCTGGTGTAGCTGATGTTTGACCTGTGCATTGAGCCAAGACTGGCCCCTCTAAGTCTAGATGCCTCATTGGACAGAAACCATTGAGGTGAGATTTTATATTTAGCTTCTTTTAACTACAGTTACCATGAACAGCCACGACGTGATTGGCCACTCTCTGTTACATATATTGGATAGGAAATGATGATGGGGTGGCATAGCACAGGAGGTAGGGCAGTTTTGTAGTAGTTGGAAAATTGATGGTTCGATACCCGGTTCCTTCAGAAAGAGCATCAAAGTGTTCTTGAGCAAGACAGTGAACCCCTAATTGATTGGGACAACAAATAAAGATTAGCCTGGTGGCTAAGTCTGGGGTATTTACATTCTAATTGTTCATTAATATGCACTGTGCTTATAAAAGAAATAATTATAATTAGTTATTACTAATATTAATTTTCAGTGAGTTAACATTGTTTAGAGGTATACATTAAAAAGCACATCAATCAACTTAACTGCTATGAAACTTGAATGAATGTGAATGATTTGGTAACCTTGAACTCATTTCTTTTTACATCATTTACGTTTGATATATAGACCCTGTGGATAACAGAATGAGCCTTTACAGACCTTTCAGATCATGTTGTATATGTAAAGCTATACTGCATTCTAGGGGTCAATTAGTGTCATTGAAGTGGGGTCCATCAAAACTCCCAAATGTATCTCAGGCTGTCCCTCCAAGATTCACACTGAATGAGTAATGAAAAACATTTAGATAAGAGGTCAGTGTCTCGCTGACACTGATTTGTGGCTACCTATGTCATATTCTTCTTAAGGCCATTAAAGCTAAATGATAGTAATTGTAAAATAGCAATAGTAGTTGAGTATAATTGTGCATTATTGAAGAGTGCAGAATAATTTCTCCAATGAGTGTGGATCTGCCTTATTGTTAAATGAGTTTAAACGAGAAAAATTACAAATAAAAGTCGTGTCTATATAAACTGATTCAACTTTGTGAGCAAAAGTATATTATCCCAGGTCTATAGGAATAAAGCGCACAACTATGAAGCCTAATACATTGCTGTTTGTATTTTTATACACATTTTAATTTAAATATTATAAATTGATATAATAAATATTGACGTAAGATGGGAGAGTAAAGAGTAAAGTCAAATTAAACTTGACGACACTATTTGTAAAGTTTGGTGCATCTACATTGACGTAGAATTTTTTTTTTAACATATGAAGAAATATAACAGCGACACCATGAGGCCGAGTGGGCCACCACTGGAGCAGGACGTCCGTTTACGTTGTGCGCATACTTTGTCCCATGGTCCAACAATGCAAAATTATCTTTAAAATTAATGAATTATAACAATAAAATAAAATTTGACAATTATTGTGGATTTACAACTCGAAATCATCCATGTTCAAAGCCCAGATTAACCGTATGTAAGCCGTACCCTATACTATCTGCGACAGTCATCACGACACTGCTTGAACGATTTACGTTGTTGTGGAGGCTTATTCAAAATGGAGTAATAAGGATTATATCAGACGAAGACACTATAGCTCTATCGTCGTCACACATTTGACGAATAAACATCATATCTGTGTCACGCATCAATTGAATAAAACCACCGGTGGCAACACGATGAGCAACGAAAAGAAGTCTGACTCCTTCCGTTTCTTTTCGAGTTACGACGATTTGAGCGACAGCAGCGACAGTAATGACAGTGGTGACGACGAGGGGGGTGAAGGCACGAAAAAGCCTGGGCAGAAGTCTGGAAGCAGTGACAAGTCACCTCAACAAGGGGCAACATCCGCCTCCAGCAGTGTCCCCTTACCCAAACCCGACGAGCTCTTCGGTTCTGTATCCAAACCTGCTTTTTTATACAATCCACTGAACAAGGAGATAGACTGGGACAGTCTTGCGGTCAAAGCTCCGGAGGAGGTTGGCATGTGTTAACATAACTTATTCTAGTTAGACTGATGTGTTTGTATCCATGTTCTTGCAACTGGAAAATATTGATTAATTGTATATTTGCTGTAGATGGTCTCCAGTCTTATCTTAAGAACAAATATACGAATACTTTGGGGAGATCACATAGAAATATAGTAAACATACAAAATCCCATAGAATCCTAAAGGAATTCCCAATGAGTTGTTTTAACATAAGTGTGTAATCCCAATTTGTTCTTCTATGCTTTTTTCTTCTGATGATTGCAGCCTGCTAGAGAGTTTAAACCATGGAAGACAAATGCTGTCCCCCCTCCTCAAAGCTACACCCCAGAGCCAGAGAAGAAAAAGGGAGCCCCTCCTGGTATGGATATGGCCATAAAGTGGTCCAATGTCTATGAAGACAATGGGGAAGATGCACCACAGCCTTACACTGGCAAGGCCCACTTCTTACCCGCAGAGGAACAACTCTCTGACTCAGGTTAGTGCATTAGACTTGTCAAACTGGTTGAATTTTTAATGTACTCACTAGCAGTAACAACAATGTGTTGGTCACATTGCTCTGTTGTGAGATTGGGTCTTTTGTTATCACAAGGTCAGTATGTTTCTCTGCTGCTCTCTACTTCCCCTACTCCTCTTATCTTTGACCACGCCATAAATTAATTCTGACAAGGTTCCCATGTTTCATCTACTTTGGTGTGTAGATGAGGACTCCGATAAAGCAGCTGTGTCTGCTAAAAAACGAAGGGTGGAGACCTTCCAACAAAAAGAGAAGCGAAAGAGGGACCTGGGACAAGCCACTTCTGATAAGAACTTTGTGGAGGAAGAGAAAAGAATCCTCAGACAGCAGGTAGAATGAGGCCTAAACTGTAAAAAAAAATGTAATTTGCTAATTAGAAATGTTCCTGGACGACAGCGAAAGGACTTGTGCAATGAGAATGCATATTAAGGTCTTGTCTATGATGGTCACAGTGTTGTGACTTGAAATATGCCAGTATTTCTTTTCATTGAGGTTCGTACATTTGAGAAAATATATATGTTGAAAATGTTGTGTTTGAAATAGATTTTTATCATTAGGATGTCAGGCATTGATAAAGACAAGGAATATCTAGGTATAGTTTTTCAAGTAGCAGTAGCCATACCCCACTCCAGCATGTACATATTCAATCGTTCAGTTTCTACTGAACAGACAAACAAGGTAAACTGCCTCCTAATCATTATTCAGGTCCACCTGAAGGGTCCACATAATAAAATTCAACACATACAGACGTGCTCAAATTTATTAATAGTACCTGTTCACAAAAAAATGAGGAATGCACAATTTTGAAACTGACAAAAATAATTGGCATCCACCATAGAAATCAGATTTTTCTTTTCACTTTTTACACAACTTATAAATAATAAAAACTATTAAAATGGCATAGAAAAAATGATTGGATCCTTAGCTTACCACTATCATGGTAGAATTCTTGCCTGCCAAGCAGGAGACCTGGGTTTGATTCCCAGCCAAAGCATTATAGCCAACTCTCAATGTATGTCACTTTGGATAAACTTCTTAATGATGTTTATTTGAATTTTCATAGCTTCTTTGCTTTATTCTTTTACATACAAAAGGCACGCTATTACACATGACAAAATAGTTTTTAATCTCATCACTTTTCCGAAGGAATGAAGCAATGAGCTGTTAGGGCGCCAACAATTTGAGCACGTCTGTACTTACCCTGTACTCACACCAAAAGTGTCATGAGTGGCAGTAGTTGCTCTGGTTCTAGCTATGCACCGCCAGCTCTCTAGCACGTTTCACCGTAATGGCAGATCATTCAAGCTGTGTTGCTGAAATAAATTTCATTCGTGCCAGACAGCCTATAAAGTTCTCACTTGATAGGGTACAGTGGGAAGAAATCGCTGTCTGCAATCATTTGCTGCTTCTGCACATCATGGCTAATTTATGGTAACCTCAGCTCAACTAGAACTTGTTACTCTGGGAGCTGGCGTCGTGCTGTCTGCTGCTGCCATGGTGACGGCTGCTACTCATCTCCAACGCTTACAGAAAATAAATTATTGCTGGCTCCTTTGATGTCATGACACATTTATGTGAAAAACAGTCAAAGTATACTTTTATGTAAGTATATGATGGATTATAGAAACCTTTCCAGGGGGGTAATCCTAAAATTTATCATTATGCAGTTAAAGAAAATCCTTGCCATATTTTCCCCATAATCACAACTCCTCGGAAATTGTACATGCTCATGTTTGGTCTTGTTTTTTATATTTATTCATGTATCTAAGATATGAGAGTGATTTCTGGTTGTAGTGGATTAGAGGTAGGTAGACCGACAACCTTTTTGGGTAAATTTTGGTTTCCTGTTTTTGGTTAATTGTAAATAGTCCATCACTACATCAGAGATACTGCTTCATTAAAACAGTTTGAAAATTCCAGCTGAAGACAAAACATGCTTTCTATGCTCAAGTGTATAATATGAAAGAATTATAGGACAGATTCCTTATAGAGCAACATTGTAACTCCTTGGATAGCACTGTTATCTTTTTACAAACGGGCCCACGGTTAAATCCCAATCTTGTGTGAGGTTTTCGGGTTCTCCGATTTTACATGGCTTTACTGAGGATTTTTTTTAAAAAGGGGACTCAGTCCATTTAGACACATTTAGGGGGAGACACATTTAATTACTGATCTAAGTGACTTATCCAGTTTCAACTGACTGCATGTATTCTCAACCCTTAGAAGAGAGCAGTTCCATAATGACCAAAACCAATCATTCGTTTCATACACAAATTAACATCACTATCACTTAAGAGATTTCAATTGCCATGTGTGCTAGTCACGGAGAACTAGTGGATAGTTGCTACCACAGCATTGTAAGTTACAATTCTGTGATTGAAACTATTCCCCCAATCCTCTGTGAATAGCACACATGGCCATTGACACTTTAGTTAAATGTCATGGCATTTTGCAAATGAAACCAATTGTTGGTTTCAGTTGCTATGAAACTGTGCTTTTTATAAGGTTTGTGAATACATCAAGTCACTTGAGACTGAAGAAGTCACTCAGATGAGTGATTGTGGCTTCCTTACCGGGGTTATTGAGCATGCATACTCAACATTCTTCCCACAGTCCAAAGACTGTGTATAATAGATCAATTTTAAGCACAAAATTGCACACTGTTATATATGATTGTGTGCAGGGGGCCCTGTGATGGTCAGGAGACCAGTCCAGAGTGTCTCACTCCGATCTACCCAATGCATCCTGGGATTTGCTCCAGCAACCCTTAATCCTGAATTGGATTAAGTGACTTTAGAAAATGAATGAAATAGTTATTTAATGGTTTTTAGATTAACAAGAAATTGTAAATAATGTGTTAGCTTAAATGTGTAATGTTAACCAAAGCTTTATGAGTTGTTATTCCTTTCTGGCACTAGATGTCACCATTAACTCACAGTAACATGCCTCCTTGGAGTTTTTCAGTGTTAGCTGCCTCACTATTCTATCTTTGTGCATACATTAGGATGTCCCATGTGCGTGGTTTTACACAAGTGATACTACGTATTATTAATGGCGTGTTATAAAGAGGCCCCATGGATCATCGCTAACGCCTCTGGCCTACAATGTAGACAGCACATTTGATCCCACCCCTTGGCATCAAGAAAAGAGCATTTTGCCTTGTTACCCCATGCTTGGTAAATGTGAGGCATAAGATGCAAAGTGCTTTGAGTGGTCACTATACTTGAAAGTGCTCTTTAAAAATAAGTCCATATGCCATTTTACCATTTCCATGTCACAATTAAATTCTATGTTGTGGGAGTAAATAAAACTAGATGGACCATAGGGGATTAAGGTCAGATGCCCTTCCTGATACCCCACGCTGGGATCGAACCTGAGATGTATAGCTCATCATTTCATGATGCTCACATTCTGCTTGGCTACTGTGGACCCCAATTTTTCCAGTGGCATGAAGATTTGCTGCTTGGGCATCTTTCCCTTTAAATGAATTAAAATTCTGTCTAAAGAACAAAAGGAGAGGGATTATATAGAGAGAAAAATAAGTGTTGAGTGTAGTTTCTACCACAATGAAACATGACTACGCAGACTTGCAGGGAGCAATTCAGTAGAGTTACATCATAAGGATATAAGAAAGATCTTCTGAAGCAATGTAACATTTGTGGAAAAGATGCTTACCAATGTAAACTACAGCCTGGTATAGGGATTACGTTCTCATAAACTGCTTTCAATTTTCTAGTCAAGTCCATAAAGTTTGTTTAGACCTTATATTACTGTCATTATTTGTGTTTTATTTTCTGTGAAATATTGTTCACTATACATGAGTAAGGTCGTAAAAGGAAAATATTTGTACTATGTCACTGTGGACATTGAGATCGTAAAGGCGCAGGTGTAATGCTGAAATATATTGAGAAACATAAGAAATGAGCCTCACTCTTACGCTCAATGACTGAAGTGTGAAGAGCTTTGCAGAATATGCCATATACTATTGTATCAACTGAAAGACAAGCTTAAGTTTTAGCAGGTTTTAGTAAAACAAGTATTTTTCTGGAATAAAGTTGAGTAAAATCTATATCAATTGGGTTTTTCATGTGCGTCTTGATGATCATTAAATGACTTTCCCCTTCTTTAAGAACTTTCTATGACTGAGTAAATGTAGTGGTGTTTTAGCTGTACTGAGAAAAAAATGAAAGTTTTCCACAACTCTTACTTTGCAACACTTTGGTGATCAGAGAAATTCCTGGCCTATCTGTCGTCAGGTTTGACATGAAATAGTGGTAAATATGCCTGAGATAAAATTCCAGCTTTCAGGTATGTGCCTGGCCATGTCTGAAATGCGTACCTGGCCCCCATCACAACAGCAGGAGACTGATTTTATCACTCATATTTACGGTCAAATAACTCCTCTTTCCTGACTGATTGTATGATATATGGTCAGTAAGGTCACATCAACCTACATTAAGGAATTCTTCATTCTGCTGTCAGTCAAAAGTGGAGGAAGTTTCCCATAAAATGGATGTTTTTGTAGTGTTCTGCTCACAGAATGGTGGTGTGTGATTGGTTAAGTTTCAGTCGCGGTGTCTCAGAATCTGTGATACGATATCCAAAGCATTCCGTCTTTATGGTCTCTTTGTACTGTAGAGATTGTTACCAGGGAAAAGCATGTTTTCTTTCTGCTGTCACACATGACTGACCTAATCTTCTCTCTTTTTCTTTTAAAGAGAGAATGTCTTGGTCTAAAATTACACACAAACCACTCAGAACATCCTCTCCTGTTTGTTGTTATAGATCTCCACTAGTTGCCCTTTGGGGCATCCCCTCAGGTTCTTGTGTTTTGAATAATTTCTATTTTTTTTTTTTTTTTTAAAAAGTGTCAGAACGTCCTTGAGTAGGACACTTAACTTCTAAAGCCCTGCAATTGAATGGCAATCTGTTCAGGGCATTTCCCGGCCTTTTACCCCATGTGTGCTTGGATAGACTCCAGCATGACTCTGCGACTTGATTTCGGGAAAGTGGTAGACAGTGGATGGATAGATTCCTTCAAGTTGAAATGTTGAGCACATCAAAGATTAAGTTGCTGTTGCTTCATGAGATTTACAATCAGAAAATGAAACCAGTTTGAACTGGGAAATGTTCATCGCTCAGCCGCATCATAAGAAGTTAACAAGGCTCAGGTGTTGTGTCACAGCTACACCTTAAGAATGTGTCACTCATACTACCCCTATATGATGAGAATGACACCTTTAGTAGAAGATGAAGTTCTCTTCAGGGCTAGTGAGCACCCAGGGATTTTAACTGAGCCCTGAAGTAGGGTAGGAGTTCGTGTCAGTAACTGCCTTTTGACAGCCACACAGAATCAATTTGCAGCCTGTGGATACATTTTGCTCACGACACGTTCACTGGGTGGTCGAAGCCTGTGTTGACCACTGCATATAATGGGGCACATGTTAAATCCTGCTCTTAGGTTTACTGTCCTGCTGGGCCTGTTTGGCTATCATCTGGTCCCTCAGATTTGGTGCCAAAACAACTAACAAAATATGAGTAATGTTTGACCAAAACAATGAGATAACTGGAGAAGGTAAGATTAAAATATCATAAATGAACTGATCTTTTTGGATACAGTGTTTGCAATGGGGAACTACGGCTACATTTTAATGTGCTAGTTGCAAATGGAGGTCGACAGCTTGTGGGAAAGAAGCCTCCTTCAGCTGAAGCTTTGTTCCCTATGCCAAAGAAGTACCCCGGTGATAGTTTCTGTCCATGTATGAGTATCTGAATTCCAAATGTTTTGTACATATCCACGTAGCATGTGATGGCACCTATGGAATCATGTCTAACTTGTATGGATGAATGTATGTATGTGTGTATGAGGGTACATTTGCTTGCCTATTATGTCTGTCTGTTTATCTATCTATCTGTTAGTTTGATGTCAGCCCATAGGCCAATTCACTTCCTCAAAACTTTACTTATCTTCAGTGTGTAGCTGCAAACTATATTTACACCCGTGTGAGGCCTGCTGCTAAGTGCCGGGATGGAGAGCTGTCAGTGTGGCTTGCAGAGAATGCTGACTGCTAAGAGCTGCGTGCTTCTCATCTCTTCTCACCCCCGTTTGCCAACAGGGGCCCAATGTAGATGTTTTCTAGAAGCAAACAGTTGCTTTTCACACCAGAAAACTGGCCAACAGTGTGAAACACGTGTTGAGCAGAGAAAAGACCCTTTACAGAGCTAGAGGAGATACATGGTGCTACTAACATTAGGGAATTAGCAACCGAACAGCAGTTCACTAGTGTATTTGGATTATTTGGATTTCCTTATCAGTCCCACAAGTGGAAATTTGCAATCACCTGCATTTAACCCATCCTATTGTATTGGAGCAGTGAGAAGCCACCATGAGGTGCTTGGGGAGTATTTAGGGATTCAGTGTCTTGCTCGAGGACACCTTGACATATGCTTTCTGCAACCTTCTGATTGTCAGATAACCACTCTACCCACTGAGCAATATTGCCCCATACTGGTGATTTTTACATTTTAAACATCCATTAATATGCACTGTCCCTATAAAGGAGATTCTTATCATTATTGACATCTAGATTTTAACTGGACATTTGAGGGCCGCGGTAGCTCAGTGGTAGAGCGCACACATCGGGAACGGACAAACCAGATGTGGGTTCAAACCTACTGTTGGGCATCAGGAAAAGCCTCTGGCCTTAATCCCCTACACTCCCGTCTAAATCCGTGTCTACCCCAACAACGTAGGGACCGACTGTGACGCGTAAAAATGGGCTTCTCAGATTTTAACTGGACATACTCTCTCATGCACCAAATCTCAACAGCACTAACCATTTTGCTTGAATCCCTTGACATATTCAAGGATGAGCAGAGTCAAAGTGTCATAGTGGACGATTAAACTATATTGAAATAGTTGTTTCGATGATAACAAACAGTTGTCTGGATTTTCAAGGTTATTCACGCTGTGTTAAAGGGAAACTTTAAGCAAATGATCCCTAAAAAATCTAGGGTCCCCTCAGAGCAAACTGTAACTGCCTGTGAGTGCAACAGGATCCTTAAGGTTATCTGATTTTTCACTTTGTTTAAAAAAAACATCATGTTGGAGGACAGGGGCAAACGTGAAATGCTTTTCCTTTCAGGCTGGAACGCAAAATCAAGGCCCAAGCTGAGGGAGACATTCTTTAGCAGCACATGATGGGGGAGAACAGTAGCAAGAGACGAGGAGTCTGACCTCTGTCGTGATAAACATGTCAGAGGTTGTCTCTTGATAAAGATATGGAGCAGACACAAAGGGAGATCAGACCAACTGTGCACGTGGATGTGGATGTGTGCACGTGTGTGTAACAGGAGAAAGTGATCCGCTAGTCATCCGGTGGATAGTAGACGAGATCCTATCTGCCGGAATTCTGCCAGTTCGATTCTTGTCCTGCCTTCATCTAGTCAGTACAAAGGTGGCAATGGACGTTACAACAGCGTGCTGTAGCAAACACACGGGGAGCATTGAGAAACGCACACAATCCCACAAAAGCACACATCGCTACACGTGCAATGTGCACAGAACATGTCTGATCACTGTTATCGGGACACGATGTACCACTTTTCCGGTTAATAGTCCTTATATCCCCGAAACATTGCTGAGCTTTTATGAAGTTGGAGCTTATCTTGGTTCCCGCCAACAGGACATGATGTCGACAGACTTCGAGGATATGATACTTGAAAAGCCAATGTTTCAACGGCAGACTGGTGTGCACTAAAACGTACATAGAGTTAATGAATGTCCAGACACAACAAGGGTCCTCCTGTTTTGTTTTGGATTTTTTTCTCTTCCGGTAGTAAAATATGACTGAATAGCTACGAGAAGAATGCGACTCTCCGAGGCGTAACACTGGAGGCCCCCGGCAACGTAACTCTCACAGGGATCATCCGGTCTGATTTATACCCTGAGAAAGGCTTGTGTCCAAGGGCATGCATTTCGTTGCGGTTTGCATTGAGAAAAGCGTAAGGCCCATAAACCAGCCGGGGGACGGAGAGAGTGAGAGAGATGGAGACAGGGATGGAAAGAGAGAAAGAGGGAACAATGGGCAGCCATCAGGAGCAGAACGACAACAGCTGCAAGGCCTTACATCCCTGCAAACACACCCACAATCACACACCCACAGACGCATGTGCACACACATTCTCCCTGTTTCTTTCCATCTG
>OMLC01039188.1:0-16344 GCA_900302585.1 Regalecus glesne
ATGTATATATATATATATATATATGTGTGTGTGTATATATATGTATATATATATGTGTATATGTGTGTATATATATATATATATATATATATATATATATATATATATATATATATATATATGTGTGTGTGTGTGTATATATATATATATATATATATATATGTGTGTGTGTGTGTGTGTATATATGTATATATATATGTATATATATGTATATGTATATATATATATATATATATATATATCTTCTCCACCACACAGTCTCATGCAGAGAGGCATCATCGAGAAAGCAACCTGACAAATCAACTGGCATAAATACCACCACGGGTCTATTCTTAATAATAGGGACATATTAATACGTTAGCGAAATCTATTTCCACATTAAAATCAAGCCACTCAGGTCAATTCTCCCAAACAAATCCTTCTGGTTTGAGTCCATCTATAAATTATAACATTTATAAAAGCTATGAAGACCGGCTTTGGCAAACCCCACTCTGATCAAACGGGCCACAGCACAAACCCTAACGTCAAAAGGTGTCAATCTGAGTCGACCCAAATCCCACAGAGTCTTACAAAGTCAGATTTCCAGGATTGACGGTCCCTGCATGTGTCTCAGGAGCCTTAATGCAAAGTCACGTGTTGAAAACAGCAACAGGTGCTGTTCGTGTACAAAAAGCCTGATAGCCAAACGCGCCGCGCTCCTTTGAGCCGTGGCCCTCGGTCGTTCACTTCCATCATAAGGTAGTAGGCTAAGATAAGGTCCATATCAGTGCCGCTCGAGAAGCCCTGCTAACAAGGCCTGTGTGTATAAAAAGACCTGAACGTGAGGCTGTAACATGCTGTTCTATGTGTGCGGGGCCTCATTATTTCACAATATGACCACTGTGTGAACCCTGGTGAAATTGCCTTGTATGAACACACCATCATGCATAGGCGCGGTAGGCTCAACAGCGGTGGGACCATGCATTAGTGAAATAATGACATTAGCCGGGGTGCAGTATTTTGGCAGAGGGGATGAGATTCCTGCTGGGGCTCCACAGCTGTTCTCTAGCATGGCCTGGATGACAGCTCCATAAAAAGCCTGGGGGCCTGCTCTGTGCAGGCCGACATGCAATGTGCTCATCCCTCAGCACGGCCTGGACCTCACAGAGCCACAGGACACGCCCCGTGCCAAAGCAGCATACGAGCCTGGCTCTCAGCAACCAGGTAATATCCGTGGCACGTCAGACAGAAGCACAGGCGAATAGCATCACCAGATCATTAAATATAAGGGCACGGAACAGGCCATGCAGAACTCACATCTGGCCATGGTGCACGTCCATGTGTGTGCTGTTTCTTCTCTTGGCCTTTCATTTCAACACATTTGACTAAACCTTGTATTTTGTCTTTGGAGCAGTTGTAAAGGTGGTTTAACAAAAAAAAAAAAAATCCAGGATCACAGACGAAGGAGCCGTTTTAAAAATGAGACTCGCTCCGTTTACTTCTACACGTCATCCCCACCTGTCACGCGGGAGACCGGGTTCGATTCCCTGGCGAGGAGACGTGGCCTTTTTAGGGGCAGCGTAGCTCAGCAGGCAGGGCGGTCGTCTCATAATCAGAGATTGTAAGTTCGATCCCCGGTCCTGCAGAAAGCGTGTTGAGGTGTCCTCGAGCGAGACACTGGACCCCCCCCAAACGCTCCCCGAGCACCACGTGGCAGCTGAGCTGACCGCTCCTATACAATAAGATGGCTCAAATGCAGAGAACGCATTCCACCGGCATGTGGGAATAACACAATTCTTCTTCTGCAAGGCAGCTTATCGCTTTACAGCCAGCGTTCCCGGCTCCCACCGACTTACTGAACACATGACTGGTGACATAAAACAACAGGTTCCAAGTGTTAAACTGCAGAGACGGGACTGTCGATTCATCTAGGTGTATTCCTGATAATGTACCACGGAGTATAAACCACTCAAGTCTCTCTTGATGCAACACTGCCAAAGGCAACGCTGTCAACTCTCTCCACTTGTCAAGCTTTTTCTTCATTTCCCCTCAAAAATATCATCAAATGTACTGGAGGTGGACTGCCCACTGGCACTGAAAGAGAGAGAGCAGGAGAAGGCCTTGAGAGAGTTTTGAAGAACACCCTAAGCCAATATAGCAAGAAGACCGCTAAATAGGTTTGCAGGTCTTGAGAAGCGGTCTTGGACGGCAGCTGAGGGGACTCTCACTACGCTGAGGTACTTACGGCCTACTGGGGGTGGTGACAACAAACCCCTTTAAACCAGTTTTATGAAGAAAACAAAATATTTTCATCTGATTTAAAGTTTATTAAATAAACAACAAATCCTCAAAATCAAGAGTATAACAGACTTCTTGCCTGAACTATGTGTGAAGAATGCCGTGGCAAAGAAGGTGTAGAAATTCATCTTCCTCTGCTATAATGCCCAGAGTGGTGTGGGCATGGTTAGAACACCTCACAGGACAACTTGATGGTTCAACCGAGTCCAACAGCAGGCAAATGTCAAGTAATTCTTCATTTCACTGGTATTGTTCATATAGCTTATGAGTATAGAATTTGATGGTCAGTTAGACTTCGTTAAGGACACAACATTTATTGAAACTACCAACTCTCAAGCCCCCCCCCCTCAGAGGAATATTTTGAGATCATATCTTATATAACTTTTCGGGGGGGCCATGTTGGAAAGCCTAGCGCTACATTTGTGTGTACGTTTGAATATGAACGTAAATAAATCGAGGCAACAATCGAGGTCCAATCCATTTTACAGGTGAAACGGGAGGAATCAGCAGAGATCATTCAATACAGTGAGAATCTTCACTTTCTTCTGCGTATCGGGATAAGTAGCAGCTGCGTGTGTCTGAGGTCATCTGAGTGGGCCTCTGATGTAAACAAGATAACTGCAACAAACCGTACCCTGCTCGAGGCGAGGAACACACTTCAACGTGTAATACTCATGGCTCTACGTTACTTGGGAGCCTCCTCGTGGGTGTCACCGGGGCTCTCCGTTGTTTGTACTTTGGTTTGGGGAGCGGTTGTTGGTTGGGGTCTCTCATTGGGTGGTCCATGCTTTCTGCCCCCCCCCTGGTTCTTCGCCAGCTCAACCTGCAGACTGTAGCCATTCAGAGAGAAGCCCTGCAGGGCCTCAAGGGCCTGCTTGGCTGCATGAGAGTCAGTGTATTGCAGGAAGGCCCGGTGCTGAGCTCCCTGCCATATGAGCCTCAGTGGCCCGGTCTCCTTCTCTCGGAGGGCTGTCTTCAGCTCACTGACACGCAGCCCAGCGGGGATGCCTCCAAGATAGACCGTGGATACAGAGAGGGGGAGGTCTTGTTGAGACTTTTCCTCTCTTCTCCATTCCTCGAGTGGCCTCTCTTTCCTGTCCTTTCTACTTTCACTATCCGTCCCCTTTTCCATCCGACTGCTTCCCCCATTACAGTCCCCATTGCCTTCAACAATTCTGTGTCCATCTCCACCTCCTCTGCGGTCTTTCCTCGCTCTGGCAGGACGCGGTCGGGGTGGCTTTTCCAGTTCGTCTCTGCTCTCGTCTCCAAGATCTCGTTGTGATTCCCCCTCAATACCTCGCTGTGTTCTTTGTCTTGGCCTCCGTCGTCCGGTGTGTCTTTGGGGTTCGCCGTCTTCCTGGCGACTAGATTCTTTTCCGTGGGCTTCCGTGGACCCTGAAGTGGGAGCAGTCCCCAGGGTCACATCTTTGCCTGCCTGCTCCTCGAGGGCCCGCAGCTTCTTCAGGATGGGGATCTTCTCCAGCATATCCGTTTGCAGCTGAAGACACAAAGCGGGACAGGCTCAGTAAAGCAGAGGGAAGAGCCACAGACAGGCACATAGATAACACTGCTCTAAACCATGGCACCTAGCTGTGGTGGAATTGAAAAGGTTCACATCAACACAACCAGCTCTGGGACATGCATTAAATACGCTAAACCTAAAGTGGAGGGCATCCGGACCGCCGTATGTGATACGAGACCGGCTACAAGAGTCTGGCCACCAGAAGAATAAAGGAGAATCCATGCACAGCACACTGGTCACCGCGGTGATTAAATAATCTCTCCGCGGGCAGGATATTTCACTTCCCTTTCACTTCCATTGTGAAAAATAAAGAATGCTGCGTTGATTTCTCGGTTCTTAAGTGAGTCTGGGAGGGCTTTGAAGGTGGCCACTGCTGTAAAGGATATACGGAGCTATTGTTTTTACCTTGGCCTGTCTGACCTGTCTTTCCACTGCCTCTGGAGGGCCCAGCAGACCAGGCAGAGGTGCCTTTGATGATCAGACATGCCCTTCCTGCCTGTGAGGTCACTGGGTCCTGTTTACTGACATGCAAGTCTTAGGGGACCGGGAGGTTATGCAGAAACCTGCTAGATGTTAAGAATAAAATCCCCGACATGTCTAAAAAAAGAAAAATCATCTGGGGGGGCTAAATCTTAACAACTGGCAAACAAGCTGCCACTCTGTTTCTGTGAATCTGAAACAGATTTATGTCCAGAATCCGATTTCAATACAAATAAGGGACTGAAGCTGTTTAAGTCAAAGATAAAGGAAAGGAAAAGAAATCAAATCAGGCAGAATGCTACTTGTAGAGCCACAGTCAACGAGTTTTTCATCCGTGCTACATCTGCCGTTTTATCCACACGTGGAATGACTGGCGTCTTGACACTTCACGCAATAACTGGTTACAGTATTAACTTTTCAGAGCAACAACCTAGCAATGAAAGCTGTAACAAAGCACGGCCTCCATTTGATTAAACGTATTACTTCAATTGATAAATCTCCCAACCGCAGCCACCATTATCGTCAGCCTCAGCGTACGTGGACACGCTGAGAAATGCCATATAAATTTACTATGGAAGTACTCCCACAACTCACGTGTCAATGAGTCCATTTACCCCGTACAGTGATGAATACATTAAGAGTGGTTATTCATCGTACACAGAGACAATGTTGAGACAACTGAGTGAGCCAACTTATTGGGAGCTAGAGATGATACATTTGAAAAGCTATTTCAGGAGCGTTGTGAGGATTTGCCTCTCCCGAGGAGCGATGCGCTTTGAAAATACTGCTAAAATGAATCAAGCGTAAGAATAATATTCTGGTCAAACCAAGAAACGAGCTACTGTTTAAGATTTGCTAGTTACAGCTTGTTCTCACCACTGTCCGTGCTCTTTTATCTTTCTAATATTTGCCTTTAAAATATCTGGGATGTATACTTGGCTGCCATGTTTCTATTTTATATGATGCATTATGAGAATTTTTTGTGATGTAATGAATTGACGTACTTCAATCGAGTTTCAATAAATTGAAGGCCGAGTAAAATGCTAACTTTTTTCGACCTCACTGTGAGGATCTGATAGTTACGTTGCAGATTTAACACTTTGCACAGCAAAAGTACATCCCTTTACCTTAGCCCAGAGGATGCCCTGTGGCCTAGGGTGTTGGCACTCAGTCTTAATGAGCCTTGTGGGTGTGAGAATGTAGTCCACGGTCAGATCATGACTCTCCATCAGCTCCTCTGGGATGTCAACAATCTGAGAGAATAAGTTGAACAATACACAAACATAAAGGAAAAAAATGACGTTGTGGACAGTGAACATCTTTTAACATTGATATTTTAGCCATTTCTACTTAATCTATCAGACGAGACAGAGCATTTAAGCAGGGAACGCTTCATTCTAATTATATCTGTAATGGAAATAGGGAAAAAAAATAAAAGTGCATAAAATTGGGGCAAATTGCATTTACCAAGTAGAATGCAAGCAAAGCAGAGACAAGCATCCAACAGAATGATAAGAAAAAAAAAGACACATTAGCTTTGCCAAATCAAACATACAAAATCCAAACTCGCGGGGAACAGCTGAAGGTCAGACAGATAGCTTGAAGAACACCATATCTATTGGCAACACATAATACCACCAATGGTCTGGCTAAGTTACTTCACACTGAAGCAGACCAACGAGACAAACCTGAGCAGTGCTAAAATGACAAACACACTGTCACACGGAAAGTAGACTGGACACACCAACCTGGCAATCATGGACAACAGTAACCACCACGGTGGACTCGTTCACAGCCCCCATGGAGGCCATCATGCCATACTCCATGTCGGCAAAGCCCTCCCCTTTTCCTATCCGATAGCCTGTGTGGGACAGAGGTCCCACGGTGGTTAAGAGAGTGGATAGAGTTGACTGGTACATTTTCACAATACAGGGAAAGTAGGAGGTGATGGCACTCCGTCGATGCCTGTCACTTCTCTACTCCATCACATGTAGAAAGAGCATAGCATGATAGGGATGCAGCCTGGGTGGGGGTTTCATGTAAACCCTGTTTCAAAAACAAACAGATGACTTAAAAAACATAATTTAAAGGGGGTAAAAACAAATTAACTGTATAAATAGAGATAATGCTGTAAGGACGGCGAGCATTACAAAACCTCAAATCCACCAATTTAGTCAGGGAGCGGAAATGAAGTTAGAAGTGCAACAGTTGTATTTTGCAAAATGGAGGGCAATGAAACCAATTCAGAGGGAGAAAGGTGAGAACATTAGACCAACTTAAGAGTGGTGTGTATTATTATGAAATGTTTTGTTAGTAGCAAACTCTCTATGTTTCAAAAAACGTTGCACAAAGCATACGTTCACATTTTAAGACTTTCACTAATCAATCCCTCAGAGAAATGACCATCTGAAAGGCCATCCATGTTAGGGTTAATACTCCTGCCTGAGCCCCTGAGCAAGAGAATAGGTTGTTCCCAGGCACTGCAGCTGCTCACTGGTTCTATACAATAAGATGGGTTAAATGCAGAGAACAGATGTGGTTGTATGTATATACAATGACAAAAAACAAAGCTTCTCCTTCTAACCACGGGGTATTAAAAACACCTATATCTAGCCTTGAAAACTGAGACCTTTCTAATGAGCAATTTTTTGGGGAAATTGCCTAACATCTCTGTTCAAAATATCAACCAAGAATTTTTTTTTATTGAAGAGACAGTCCTATTTCCCATGTGTCACTTTTCCTCTTCACTATTGTTCTGAAGAAGAAGAAAGAGGTCTGATCACCCTTCCTGGAGTTAGAAAAAAAAAATCATCCATCCTGGTCGAGAACATTATAGAACAATGCTCCTTCTAATCTTCACAAGAATGAATGAATAATGGTCCTGACTCTGGATAACAATGTGGTATGAGATTTTGCTGCGTTGGGCTCCATCCTCCATGTCAGTTTAAGTAGTAATTATCAGAACTTGGTTGGAGAATGAAGCATTGGTGGTGGTGCTACCTACTGGCTTACCTTTCTCAGACACTGCCACAGAGCCAACCACCACCAGGTCCACCTTTATCTTAGCATCCAGCCCTATAGGCACACTGAACTCCTTCACACCCTGGCAAAACAGAGACAGAGAGAGATGGCGAAGAATGATGAAAGAAACAGAATATAATAAAAGAGATGGAAAAAAAGTGGGTATTGGAGGTCAGCATATACATGTTACACTCATTCCTACTGATTAAAAACACATCTGAAAGCAAATAGTATGGCGGATATTCCAGCGGAGAAAAGTCTTCATCTAGTTTCAAGGCAATAAAATTGAGGGCACATAAAATTTCGGTTACATAACAAAGTAGTCGGGCACAACCTGAGAGGTGGCGCACACACGCAGTTGTTCTTTGTTGGCCCCTGGAGGAGGTATAATCTTATTGAAGAGACCTGTCCGAAGACGAGGAGTGGGGACGAGCAGAGTCTTCCTTGCCTGGGGACAGAATACCATGAATTACCTGCAAGGTGATCACAATTTAATCTTACGGTTACAGATACACAGATGAGATTAGGCTAGGTATGAAAAACAATGAAAATACAAAACTATTTGTGTAAAGTCTAATTTACCACACACAGACATTTTAAGTCTCTCAGACACTGTTAAAATGAAAGACATAGCCCTCAATCCCGACTAGCAGTGCCTTTATTCTATGTGTAAAACTACCTGTAACACTGCCAGCCGGGCACCCTCCAGAGGTTTATCAGGATCCACCTTCACTTCAGCTGTCTGGGTAAACACTGGGAGCTCAGAGGCCCTGGCACAGGCCGAAAAGGCACCCTGGATGGAGAGTAGAGTATATTGGATAAGGAGACTTTTCAGCGGCAACTTACATGGAGAGTGATGTAGCGCGCCTGCTGCTGGGGTCTGTCTGGGTTCACTTTGATGATCTGGCTGGACTTGAATGCCTGCAATACTGGAAGCCTGTCACATGCTTGAAGTGCACCCTGGTCAAGTAATATAGACAATCACAAGCACAGAGATTAGAGATGATGGAATGGCTGCCTGTGCTCCGGGTCTTAAAAGAAATTATAGTAAATTCCAAGATTTAATTCACAGACTCTAGCTCAGAAAAAAACAGACCGAGAGTTCCTAATTCTACTTGGTGGGATCTAAAAAGATGGGGTTGGGAGATGATGGGCTGTGGTGAAAGTGGTTTGACTCTATTGTCATCGTTGCAGCATCTTACCATAGCATTCCCCTTAGAATCGCCAATTTCTTCACTTGTCAAATTCTGAGCCGAGTAGGCCTGCTCTTTCTCAATGGCCCCTCAACTCACACTTACCGTGTCCCATGTGCGCCTTTCTAGTATTGGCCAATGGACAGTTGTGTCCGGGGATATTCCCATCTTGTTCAGGGGCATATCAGTGTTGGATCATCAATCTCACCCTCTTTCAGATGTGGTCAGATAATACTTTTATAATCCCTCTGGGCCTATCGATACACGTGGAAAAGTAAAAATATGAGCAATGTCGTGCCTCTCTGTGTTACTAGGATGTCTGCAGGCCCAGCTAGGTTACCGTTATACTCCATTTGCATCAGAGCCAATGACAAACTAACGACACGATAACTGAGACGCCAACGAGCGACAAGCGTTGGTCGTGTATAAGACAAAAATCCAAACGTTACCTTGAAATTGGGGATTCTGTTGTGAACAGGCCTTGGAAAGTTAGCGAGATTCTTTCCTTCGATGAAGTCCCAAACTTTCTGACGAATGTCCCATTTTGTTGCTCCTGAACATAGAACGACCCACAGAAATAATCGACCGAATAGCAAGAGAGCAATCATTTAAAGAAGAAAGCACGATAGCATTACATTGGTACTAATGTGCAACGGTATCCGAAGATAAATTGATTCAAGTCAAAATTACATACCGGGGTGTATTTTTATGGAGGTTTCCATCGTTATGATGCTGATCAATAGTTTCTTTCTTCAAAAACACCTGGAGGCGAGATTACAAAATAAAAGCTTGGCGAGTAAAAGACGCCTGGACTTGCTTGACATCACAGCAGCAGCTGCATGTCAGCTTGTTTTGGTATTAGTACGGGGACTCAGGAAGACCAATCTTCATAAAGGCAAACGCGCTTGCTTAGTAAAAGATTCTTGTTTGGTGAAAACCTACAAGGCCAACAGACTGATGAAGATTGACTCTAATTCTGAAATAGGAAGTTTTGAACGAGTGAATTGCTAATAGATAGTGCGTTCGTCATATGCTAAATATAGATTTTAACGTAACCGTACGATGCATTGTGGGAGCAGAACTCAGGCATCCGTCTCAATGGATGCACAGGAGAGAGGAAAGAAAATCAGGAGGGAGAAGGAATACAGATACATGAAGGAGAGGCTGAATGAGAGAGACGGCAGAATGGTGAGGATCCACGGAGTTGGGGTCAACTGTTCAAAGATATTGAGATTTTCATTGGCAGTGACCCCCAATAAAGAGATCGTGAACCAGTATATTAGAGGAACAGCTCACGTTGGAGGGTCTGAAAACAAAGCAAGAGAGGCCAGACTGACTGGTTTGGACATGTGTGGAGGACAGATGCTCTGTTCTTATTGCATAGCATCTTAACAGCCTTCAGGGGACGTTATGCCACTGGATTCTGACCATCTGAATCACATCTAAGAAGCTTTGACTGGAGCGCCATCTGCAGGCCTCCGAGGGTCATGAGTTATTTGACCTATCAATTGGACATCAATGGATGACTCAGTGGATATCCTTCAGTTTATCTTTCTCAGCAATAACTAAAAGGTCTTCCCATTATAGTAATAATATTATGCAATACAAAGTTTCTTTTGAATATTATGTTCACAAAGTGCCTTTACAAGCTTACAAGCTATTGGTCTTATTTTACCCTATAGGGTAATAGTTATATTCGCCAGCAAGCAGACTCCATGCAAAAGTTTAGAAAAACATGTACGTTTTTTATGTTATTATGCATGTATCAATTCATCAATCTATTGTTTCATCCACACAAACCAAGAACATTCATAAAGCGCGTCGAAGTGTCCTTGACCAAGACATTTAACCCCTAACGGTTTGGAAAAACAGATGAAAATTAAATTGGTGGCCAAATCTGGTGTATATATATTCAAAATGTTCGTTTATATGCACTGTCTCTATAAAGGAGATCATCATCATCATCATCATCAAAGCAGTTTAAAGGAGCTTTGTCTCCTCCCTAGTGAACTGTTCCAGGGACGTCCAGCTGGAAGGAGGCCACGGGGTAGACCAAGGACCAGGTGGAGGGATTATATCTCCACACTGGCCTGAGATTGCCTCAGGATCCCCAGTCAGAGCTGGTTGATGTGGCCAGGAAGAGGGATGTTTGGGGTCCCCGGCTGAAATGGCTATCTCTGCGACCCGACTTCAGAAGAGCAGTTAAAGATGGATGGATAGAGTTTAAGGGAGTATTTAGAGATCTAGCTAAAGGGTAAAAGGGTTGGAGAGCCTTTTCTTTTTTCAATAAAATATTATATAAAATTGTGCATATTTTATTGCTTTATTATGTACCAAAAGATTATAAGAGTTAAAATATGTTTAAATAATTTAGAAACAATTTTGTTAAATGATCAGTGACAGATCAGTCATCAGTCATCAGAGGGAAGGAAAATCCTTTACAAATATATTTATTTGTAAAACAATGCGTACATTTCTATGCAGCTGGGCTATTGGATGATGAGTACAATGTGTCAGTCGATCATTTGTACAAGTAGTTACTGGAGGTAGATATGCATGAGTCCAAGAGTTGACACAATTCTTGTTCAATTTGGTCTGTTCCTTTGGTAGTCTGGATTTTTTTATTTCATCCTCCTTGTGCATTAATTTTACCTGTCTAAGAAATAAACTGCAGTAAAACATCTCAAGAAAAGTCAAGTCGAAATTCATTATCTGTCCTCTAGAATTTCTGCAATCCAACACAAAGATCTCCATAAAAAGGTAATGAAACCATATTGATAGGGGGTCGGCCCTGCTTAAGTATTTGACATCTCATAGTATTTGTTACTATGCATAAAATGTTCAACTCCCTTTACTAAATGAAAGGTTGTACTCTTAAAATGCTTTTTTTCACAAGTGGCTACTTATTGAGGCTCATTTTCCACCAAAGCGCTCTTAAGCGGTGTGAAGCCTAGTTCCTCCACTTGGATGCCAAATGTATTCATCTTGGCCTTGTAGGTCCGCTGAAGGTCATTATGGGCCTAGTAATCAGAAATTTGATGCATTTTAGGATAATAATGCTTTGATTGACAGAAACGAAACAAAACAGAAATGAGTGACAGCTCAATTAAAATGAGTGGCTGGAATAGTTTTGAATGGTAAACCAGTGATTCACCTTGTAAACTCGAGCCAACTCCAACTGCAGGTCCTTGATAGTTGTGTTTTTGGCAGCTAAGACTTCCTAAAGGGAAAAAAAATCCTATTTATTTAAATGCTGCATGTCACAAATGACAAATGACACTAAGAGTAAATGACAACATCAGCGGAAATGCAAAAAAAGCACAAGACATGTGATGTGTTGTCTGATAAACTGAAATGTCACAAGAAGAAACACAAGGAGGATAAAGTACCTCGAGTCGACCTGTGACCACATCAAGGTGGGATTTGTCCATGTTTGAGGCAGAGAGCACCTCATTGAGCTGAGCCTCCTTCTTTGCCAGAGTTTCTGTCATGGCCTCCTGCTTCCTCTCCAACAGCATATTCTTAAAACCACACTTCTGCTGGACCTCCAGAATGGCTTTAGTGAACTTGTTGTACAACTCATTCCTCTCCTTCTCCACCTGAGACCCATAAAGACAACCCCCCCAAACCCCACAGACAGAGAAAAGCAACATGTAACATATTCACCTTCTGTTCACAGCATTGTGCTGCCTAATAGAAACTGAAAATTGTACGCATCAAAGGTTGTGTGCACATATTGTGCATACAATTAACAATTTACCTCACTGAACCTCTGTACCAGCACTTCATGTTCCCATTTCAGATCTGACAAGTCCTTTTCTGTAACTTTCAGATTTGCCTTGGCACTCTGTCAGAGTCAGTGTAATCAGATTAAGTACTGGTACACTGGTCATGAATATAATCACTTAGAAAACAGATTTTTTTTTATCCCATGCATTTTGCTAACGTTCAAAGTGAGGCTCTGCTAAAATCAATGTAGCAAAATCCGATTTGTTCTCCCTCATGCATGCTCAGTGCATAAACAGAAGTGGTTATTCACTGACAAACGTACCACCAGTAAAGTCTTATCTTTCTCATAGTTGGAAAGTTTCCGTTGTAGTTCAGCCTGCTCCTCCTTGGTTTTCTGTAGTGTTTCCGTCAGAAACTTACTCTGATGCATCACCTCTGTCTTCTCCTTTACCATTCTTTCCTCTCTCTTATGCATATCTTCCACTTGTTCCTAAGAAAAACACATATACATTATGTAAAACAAAACATATCACTGTATGTATGGTACAAACCTGAACGCATTTTGGTTTTATGCCTAACAGAAATTTGGAGTAAATGTAACATCGCTTACCTTCAGTGTCTTAATGAGATCCATATTATTTAGTAGACTGCTATTATAGTAACTGTTGATATCACTGAAGGATTTCTCGTGATTCTTTATGAGAGTGGCGATGTGGCTGTTTTTTCTATCCTCAATCTCGTGGATTTCAGTTTTTCTCCTGCGCTCCTCCTCTTGACGCAGCATGTGCATCTTCTTCTCATACTTGGACTCTATTTCTTCTCAAACAGCAACAGACAGGCAGTTATAGTGTCTTACCTTAGATTCAGGTAAAAGATTTTAGATTCAGTAAAACATTTTTTCATGTTAAAAAATGAGGAATTCCATTTATTTACCTCTCACTTGCCTCTCAAAATCTTTTCTCATTTCAGCTAATTCTTCCTCATATTTCTGTCACAATGAAGAAAAAACAATAAAGCTAAGATGTATGTGCCTTTGATATTGAAAATAAATGGGATGAAGGATGACATAAAAATCAAAATCAATTGTGTGGGTGTATATATATATATATATATACACAATATAAGATGTAGAAATTAATTAGACTTCCATTTGGTTCCTTAAAGCTACACTCCTGAAGATCAACATGCAAAGAAAATCCCTTACGGTACATTATGCTTCTGGCATATTTAAAACAATAGCCAGTCTAAGATTAGCCAAGGATTTTTTTAAATGTTTAATTTTGTGGTTACTGTAAGGTGGAAATTTCCCGGGAACAATAGTATAGTACAGAGGATTTACTACATCTTCATTACAGCTGCCAAACATGGAATGTGAATAAGTCGAGTAGCAGTGAGTTTGTTTGAAGAAGAAGAAGCATAGTTGTAGTGGCTAACAAATGTGCGGTTAAATGTTAAATGGTAAATGGAGTTCAGATCAAACTTGTAGAAGACATTTAACAACAGATACCATATCAACTGCCAACACTTAATTCAACCCTGTTTTTCCTGCTGTGCAAAGTCCTGACCCACAGCGACTTATCATTTCAAATGGATATGTAGAATTTGGTGTCCCTCAACACCATTGTCATTACTTCTAGCATCACAATAAAAGAGAGTAAAATAATCATTAAAGGGTGACATTCAGGATTGCAGCTTGAAAAGCAAAACAAGAATACAAACTCACCAGTTTAAGATTTTTGACAAGGTTTTCACAGGAAAACTTCTCCTCTTTGACATCCACCTTGAGAGTACACATGCTCTTACGGAGTTCGTTCTCCAGCTCTGCATACTCATTCTGCATCAACTTACTGGAGACCACACCCTTTGTTTTCAGCTCCGATATAGTATTCTGATGTTCAAAGAGTAGATGCTTTACCTTCTGCTTGTAGACCTGATGGGATATGACCATAGTACAATTTTAAGCCATTTAAAGCCATTTTCAACACCTTGCATTCATTTTCATATTGATATAACAAAATACAGTGCAATGAATGGTGACATTTTTTGAACTTCTCAATCTGACTCTACAACGTGCTTTACTTGACTATGCGTCAGACCTTTTAAGTTCTTGAGTGTAGATGATGTTATTTATAATATTTAAAAACCATTTCAGCAGTTGCATAGATAGCGTACCTTAATCTCTGCTTGGTGGCGCTCCTCAGCTTCCTCAATTTCTCTGTCTTTGTTCCTCAGTTCAGCCTTGCTCTCCTCCAGGTGTCTTTTTGTGATCTCCAGGAAGTTGTGGATCTCATCTCTCTCCAGCTGAAAGTAGTTCCTCTCTTCTCTCTCTCTGTCCAACTCCTCTCGGAGGCAAACAATGTGTTCTTCCAGCTGCCATGAGGAGAAAGTCATCTAAGCCCATGGATCTTTATTGTTTAAACAAGAACAGTCATTTCCAGTTGGACTCTAACTGCTATGCTAATTTAGAGTTTGACACCATCCTCATTTTATTGTGCAGATCACATTGAGCTATACATTTTCAAAGACTTGGCTTTTCTTGTTTATCAGTTCCACAAGTGGAAATCTTGCTATTCTTTGCATTTGACCTATCCGATTGCATAGGAGCAGTGGGTAGCTGCCATGTGGCGCTCAGGGAGCAGCTAGAGGTTTGTTGTCTTGCTCAAGGACACCTCGATATGCTTCCTTCAGGACTGGGGATCAAACCTGCAACCTTCCAATTGCCAGATGACCTCTCTAATCACGGAGCTATGCTACCCCTGAAGATGGCAGCAGGCTTGCTATTCTCCATAACTAATAAAGGATATATTTACCAAACATTAAATACATTAAAAAACAACTTCAGTAGGACCTCAAGTGTGTACTGATCTTGACTCATGTCAATTTTGACCAATTTCCCATTTGGGACAATGAAGGTATTAGCTGATTGATAGCAAAACAGCAAAACATCTATATTCCGTGCATAGATTGGGTTAGAAAGATAACCTATATTTTACCTTAAATTTAAAAGATCTATCTGTGCAGGCTATCACCTTGAATGATTCAGCCCTTACCTGCTCCTTAGACATCTCCTCCATGGAAAGCCCATCTATCACAGTCGGGGTCTTTCCCTTTGAAGGCTTATTTGCGCCCTTGGTTTTGGGTGGCTAGGGTGAAAATGAGTTAACAGTTTGTCAGTAGGAATGATGTTTACTATATGGCTTATTATAAATGATCTTTGATTCACTATTATTGAATTACTGTCTAGCGCTTTAAGTTGATCAATATGTCTGTCCACTCGTTAGTAGAACCCTGAACTTTGACCGTGTTAACTAGGTTATCTTTGTCAAAGAAACATAAACGTGTATTTTTTTCAGCTGTAATTAAAATGCTAACCAACGCTATCTAACAGCTAGCGGCTCTTTGACTATTATCATCTGAATGGTGTGAGCTAACCGCTAGCTAAGAAAGCTATTCAAGTTATTACGCGTTACTAGCAGGGCGAACCGCATGCCACCACCTAATCCACATTGCCATACTACATTAAATAGGACAAAAAAAACACTCACCATCACAGATGATTAAATACACTCAGAGGTATGGGTAATAAATGTTTGGATCTACGTGAGAGATAACCTAGCGGCTAGCCCAGCGCAGGCAGGACTTCAAACAATCTGAATTGTCATGGCAACCCTACCACATCTCACTCGTTCTCGTCTTCTCAGACTAGCCACTAGAGGGCAATCTCCACCAGCTGGCTGCGTTGAATGAGTTCCTGTTGAGCAGATAGAGGCACCAACTCCTTCCTGTCCAAAGGTACGGGATCCCATCCCGTGATAAAATACCAAAAAAGGGGACACTTCAGAGGGAACATCTCTAGCATTCCGTTTTCCGTTGTTCACCGTCACTGCCATAATTGTGCACTTGCAACTTAAGTCTTTAAAAGAACAATTGCGTTATGTGCTTGGTTCGTTTTCATCCCCGGGAATGGTGGCTTGGAAAGGTTCGTAAGGTGTGTACGGTGTTGTAATCAAATGAAGTGATATTCAACAAATGACCTTGCGCATATTACCTACAGACACACACTCAGACAAAGCCCCTCCCCATCCAGTGCCCCACAGCTTTCCCTGATACCCTGTTCTTTCT
>OMLC01039193.1:0-11857 GCA_900302585.1 Regalecus glesne
TTAGACAATAAAAACAAAAAACAGAAAAAGTAAAAAAGTAGATCTGGTGTTTTATTGGTTTTCCACAGCATTCCTACCTTTCATTTCTAAAACAGCATGATCGGGCACATCCTTCCCCTGCTGATCAGTTTGCTTTAATGTTCGTTCTTTTAAATCCTCGTCCGTGGGACAAATTACAATAGCCTTGCGTTGAAAACCTTCAAAAGGACGCATTTTTCGTCTCTGGGCTGATCCATATACATTTGTCTAGCAATGGTGACAAGAAAGAGGTAGAAGCTTGTTTGTTATTGTTTACTTGTTGTTTTGGCTTTCCACTGGGAGGAAGCTGGAACCCTGTAATAATGAAGTGAGAGAGGTTTGGCTTGGTTTGTCAAGTCTACGTTTTTACTCAAGTTACTAAAGGCCTCTCATCACTCCACAGACTCACCTGCGGGGCTGTGTGTCCATCTCCTCTGCGGTTTTGTCTGCACACCACTTACTGGGGGGGGGGGCGCTCATGAATTATCTAGATGGATTTTTCTACTCCTTTGTCAATGTGCTACACACCAGAAAATACTGGTGGCTGTGGATCTCTTAAAAGTAAATGATGTGTGAATATATGTGTGCTTCATACTGTAATTAGTTGTACCTCTGCTCGACGATCAAGTTTTCACATTTGTGAGCTAAATTCATTACGTTTCTATGCCATGATCAAAAAAACCCTGCTTATATCAGCATCCTAAAATGTGTGGAGTATCTCATTATCCTCTATTCTCAACTACGCAGATCCTACCAAATTAATCACTTATTTAAAATATTGAAAGTCTAAAAAACAACAGTTAATAGCACTTCCTTGGTTAATTAGCAATGTTTCTTTCAACCTTCAGTACACACAGATACAAACACTACCTATCCTCTGAGCTGTAAAATTGAGCTAAAGGAAAAGAGTGTTAAAAAGTGTGTGTGTGAGTGTATGTGTATATATGTATATATATATATATATATATATATATATATATACACACACACATATATAGATATATATAAATACACACACACACACACATATAGATGACCATGGTTACCCTGACTGTTTGGACACCCCCCCTCCACATGCACGCGCACACACACACACACTTACCTTGACTTATTTCATCTTCAATCGAGCTCTAGTCCAGGCAAAGACAACAACACACAGATATAACCTACCTGCGGGTACTCACGGTTTCCAAGGAAAGGCCCAGGATCCGCCATTTGACTCACCTACCTTTGTCTTTCAACATTTGCTGAGCACAAGTTTCTGAAAAGCTGAAACTGGTTAATGTCACTTACCTTAAGGGTCAATTCATTTTAAAAACACTCAATAGCTCCATGTATCTAACTATTGATTATAGACTTTCTCCAAATAAAAAAAAATAAAAAAGCTATCATCTCTTTCTTGATAAATTACCATAGCAACAGAAGGTGTTTTTCTTACTCACCAGGCAGAGCTTACTTGTTTCTCAACATCTTTACATAGTCATGGTCTACTTGTACATTGTTGAAATTCACAAGACAGAAACAATACTGTATCATGACGTGAAAGAATAGAAAGTACAAAGTATACTGAGGGATGACAACATTAAGGATTCTGTCACTTATATGAAAGCCATTAATCAATTTCTGTTTCCTTCACAATACATGACAAGCAAGTGAAAAGAGGCTGATCAATGCTTCTTCTATTCTATCATACATAGAGCTCCCCTGAAAGATAAATGAATATTCCATTAGAGAGTGTGATTATCAGGGCACATAGACTGACGGTGGTGTGTATCGGAGCAGGGTTGTGGGGGTAGGGTGGTGGTGAAGGGTCAGGGTGGAGAGTGGGGTGGGAGGAAGTACCTGGTCCAGGATGTAGTTGCGTCTCTTGCGGGCAGCGATCTCAATCAGCCGGTTCAGACACTGAGTTGCCTGCTGGATCAGAACGTCCCAGCGCCCAGCGTAGTTCCTCTGCCGGCGGAGACCCATCAACTATGGAGTTTGTGGCCACAACAAAAAAGGTAAAATAAAGTTGTTTTAGATGAATGCATTTTTTCTGTTATTTCTTACTCAAACAAACGTAACAGAAAAAAATGCTATAAAGAAAAACAGTAAAAATTACATGCTATAACATCAGACAATATTTTCACATGTGGTCAATGAAAATTGGAGTGGTACATCAGCAATTTAAGAATTTAAGGGTAAAAAAAGATTAAGACAATCATCAGATGAACCATTGTAATACCTTAATAGCACCTGCTTTGATCCTAAAAGAAATGTGCTGGCCAATAATGGCTGTGCTCAGCAATACTTTGTACAATACTAAGTCCTGACCTTCATCTTGTCCATTATTGCATTGGTCCCCAAGATGTTGTACTTCTTGTCAGGGTTTGTCTCAGCATGTTTTGCAGCCCAGGTTGTCTTCCCACAAGCTGGCAGGCCAACCATCATCAGGATCTGAAAGGGTCATCAGGTACAGCACTCATCATGCTAACTCAGTCTATGTCATTGTCGTAAATTTCCCCTTGTGGGACAAATAAAGGAATACCTTATACCTTATTATTGGATAACCTGAAAATATACAATTTATAACTCCAGCTTTAGCGTTTACTTGTTCCCCTTACAACTTATACCTCTTCTTGGCTATTCTGAGGGCAGGGGGATTTTGTCATCTTAAGCAGGGCCTGACTCCTGAACTCAATGCTAATGGCTGCTTACATCTTCAAGAAGAAGTGTATGAGAGATAGCTCCTTTAATTTTTGTTTTCTTTTAAAATTTTATAGACTATAATTCACTATACACAAAACACAAATTCATTACAAACGTTAAATATCAATATCTCACTCCCTATAATACAAGGAATCCTTGTTCTTTTGTATGTTCTAAGAAACAAATGACATAGAACTGAAATACAAAATAACTAAATGAAATAACATAAGATGTTTTATGACTACAGTGGAGCCCTACCTCACAATCAGATTTGTTGGTAGGTCCCACAGTCCCTCTGATCTTTTCCTCCAACCTGAGGTCATGAATGAAGGTGTAGCCCTCTGGTGCCGGGAAAAAAGGCTCCTCCCTCTGGCCAAAGTTGAACTCAACTGCACAATTCTTCACCAAAACGTGAGGGAACAGAGCACGGCCTGCCAGGGCCTCCCGGGAAACACGGAAGCCAACATTCAACCACACTCCATTCTTGGAGAAAGCTATCTCCACCTCACTACCGCTGTCAAAGTCCTGGAATTGTCAGGGGTGAGAAGAGGAATAATGCTCCTTTGAGGTTTTACTCTTAATAGTTATAATCAGAAATATATTAAGGGTCAGCTGTGGTTCAGGGGATAAACTCTAGTAGTTTTTAAAGCAGATGTTTGTTATTTCACTAAGCAAGGCCTAATGCATGAAGTAACCTTAACATGTCCAGGGCCTATATCATTTAAGGCTACATTCAAATATCTTTAATGGCTTTTGAGGACCTTACTCAAGTCATGAGACTTTAAGAAATCACAGATGCCCCAGTGATACCAACTACCTCCACTTACAATGTAACAGCCAATGATATCATTTTCACCAAACTTCTCTCCGTAGTCAGCAAACTTGCAGTCACTTGATTTCTTTCCTGTTCCTCCATACCCATAGGAGAAAGGCTCCTCACCTGAAAAGAAGAAGAAAGAAGAATCAAATCTCATCCTTTCTGTTAGATACTGTTGGAATGGTTACCAACTATTACCATCGTCTTTATTATCATTAAAAAACACATCTGCAGGAGACTAACCTGAAAAGTCAAGATATTGATCATCAATCTGAATATTGCTATCTTTCTCTTACCAAGCTGCGTGCTGCAGGTGTTGAGGGACCATCCAATTCTGACCACATGGGGGTCTGGCTCACTGCTGGGCAGATGCTTGACAGGGATATCCTCATTTATCTGTATTTTTTTTGGAGGGAGATGGGTTCAATACTTTTTTTTTAACCAAACAAAAACCATTAACATCAATATATAGTGTCAACAGTTTGTTACAAAGGACAGATCACCATGTTGTAAACTAACAGAAAAACCTACTGCGAGAGAATCAGCTGTTTGTACATTACACATCAAAAACTTACTGTGATACCCAGATGGATTTACTGGATACTGGATTTACAATGCTTTGATATCTCCAACATGATGTTATGTTCTTTGTGCCCATGTGTAATGACTCTAAATGTTCCTAAAACAGGCCACTGTTCGAGCTTTACACATATTTGAACTTCGAAGGTGTTGTCTGGGAGTCTCCTACCTCCATGTTGATTGATTTCTGTATTCTATTTTCTCTAAATCACTGTTAAAGAGGCATCCGGATTGCTCACCTGGTAGAGTGTGTACCATATAAGGCTCAGTCCTCAATGCAGCAGGCCAGGTTCGAATCTGACCTGGGCCCATTGTTGCATGTCTTCCTCTCTCTCTTTCTCTCTCCCTTTCTCTCTCCTGCCTTTCCTGTCTCTCTCTCTCTCTCGACTATCCTATCAAATAAAGGCAAGAAATGCCTCCAAAAATATTTAAAACAAAAATAAATCACTGTTTATTGTGTATGTGTTATTTCTGTGTTGCATTAATTGGTTCTGGAGGATACATTTCCCAAGAAGGGACAATGAAAGGAGATAAAGAATGTGAAATATCAGATACACATTCCACTTACTTTCTCAGTGTTGGATAATAAAGTGCCATTTAGATTAGATAAGATTTCATTGTAACTGAACACCATATCAGTCGCTTTCAATTATTTGTTCCATCAATTCTGGCATAAAGTGTGCAAACAAGCAAATCTGCTACTGTGTAACAGAGTTAGAATTTGATTCTAAAGATACCTCACACTCAATGAAACATCATTGGACACCATTTAGCCGTTAAGTACCTTTAACTCATAACAGATACGTCCACTGGAAACACCATGGGTTGCCCGCGCTCCTGACCACAAATAAGCAAATCCCTCTATGGTCAGGGGATACCCACTATAGCGATCCCGAGACACTTTGAAATGCAGATCACAGTTGTCTAAAGGGAAACAAATAGATATATCAAAATGATTCACATGCATTTATTTTTATGCATGCACAACAGTCCAGGTTAAGTACATCACAGAAAGTTAAATCAGTTCATCTGTACACGTTTTTTGAGAGAAAAGGGTTGTTGTTTTTTTATTGTATCCCCTTTCTTTCCCTCCCGAATTCCCCGAGTTGCCTACTGCTGAGTCAGTCGCTTTGATACCCCTCTAGAACGTTGACAGGAAGGAGGAAGCCATAGCATGCGTCTCCCCCATGTCACATGACGACTAGCCCTTGCCATTATACACATCGCGGTCTCACGGGGAAAGCACAATGCTTTGCCGTCAGAGGAGAACGAAGCGGAGTACTTTCCCTTCACTTAACCGCAAGCCCCCGGACGACCCAGAGGGGGACATGATCAAACCCGGAATACTTTATCCAACCTAAACTGTATATCTATGTGAGCCTTAGCTTATTATACCTCACTAACTTTCGACATACGGCCGTGGTTGGAAACGGCGCATCCAGGATTCAAACGCCCAACTGCATGACGCCGAGATGCACTGAACATAGGTGCCTTTACCCCCTTCACCACCGGAGGCCCTGAGAGAAAGGTTTTATCACTCATAGCTGACATCTTCAGTCTGAGCTGACTGCAGGTATTCCCACAGTTACTTTTTGTGATTACCACTGAAACTCCAGTCAATGGCCAGTTTGCATAAGAAGCCATCTGTAGTTTTGGTCACTTTGCAACTGTACTTTATAATTGTGGGGATACCTGCTGTCAGTTTATATTGAAGATGTCACTCGTATGAATGATGAAACATTTATCTCGATGAACTAATTCAACTTTTTTGCCTGATGCATTTTATTTTCAAGGTCTGATAGAACATTGTTAACAAGTTACCTTTATAGAAGAAGCAGAAAAGCATTAGAGCTCATAACTTACATGTATCAATTGTTATAAGACTATCATCAATGTTTTCTTCTTTGTCTTCAGCAGGGGGCTGTGGTGTGCGGGACCTACGGAGCAAAAAAGGAGTATTCAAGAATAGAACATACACCCTTTTTAAAAAAAGTTTACCAAAACTTATCCTCGAATTGCAATACAACCACAACCTTTCTCCCCTCAACTTTCTTTTCTATTCCCAAACACCCCTAAATAACCCATAACCGAGATAAGGTCACAGAAACAGTAGTAGAGATCCACATTTACAAACTTTTCCCTCCCTTTTACCTGTAGTTCTGGACCCTGGACTCCTTGATGTTAGTAAAGTATCATGTTGGTCAGAAAGAAACTAAATGTCTAATCCAACAATCATTGTCACCCACTCTGGATGAGAGAAAATGCACAAAAAGTAAAAATCTTGAGAAATCGGGCGATCACAACCAGCATTACCTTTTTTCCTCACGGTGTTCATAGTAACCATAACCCCTGCCCTCATCATAGGGTCTCTTGCGTCCATATGATCCAGATTTTTCAGTTTCCGTCTTGACTTGTTCCAACTGCTGGCCCTCTGCACTTTCCCATGCTGGACTACACTCCTCCTCATCCTGCTGCTCACCCTCGGTAGCATCAAGCTCCTCATCTTTCACTTCAATTTTTATCTCTAAAATCATGAGGAAGAACCACAGTGAGCATAACATTCAAAGATTTGACTTATTGCAAAACTTTAAGGACAACTTTTTTTCTAATGTACCATTAAGAAAGTTTAGCCATTATCATTAAAAGTCTCATTCTTTTATAATCACTTGCATAGGTGGCACATTGATTATATTTTCCTATAAATTTTGCGATTCACTGACAATTGTTCTCTGCATGACAAAAAAGTTCCCTACATGAAAACACTGATGGTGCACTGAAAGTTATAGTACAAAAGTGTTCAACAATACCCGTCTTTTCCTCAGGTTTTTCCTCTGATTCTTGATGAGGTTTAACATCATCCTCGGGCATAACTTCATCCTTGTTCACATCAACATCTTCTGTGAAGTCTGGTACCTCATGGGTTGTCTGAAGAGGTGGCTCAGTTTCACACTCAAAAGACCCGCCTGTCAGCTCTTCTGCTTCAAAGCAGCCACCTGAATCTCTGTCCTCTTCTTGGTCCTGGGGGGCATCTGCTTCACCGAATGCATCATCATCTGCTTCTGAAAGAAAAAGAAAAAATGTGAATCCAAGTTTTCAATGCCACTCAAATTTTTATTACATAGGCTCATTATATGTATAAGGAAACTTGAACATTTAAATTGAATATGTGTTTGCAGATATCAATTATCCTTGGCAGATCAAAACATTGATCTTGTCAGAAAAAAACGAACAATATGGGCATAACTGACAAGTTCAATCTTCATACAACTCAATAATTATGAGAGGTCCGTTTTACGTGTCATTAGTCCCCATGTTGTGGGGATGAACATGGTTGGGGATTAAGGCCTTCCTGACGTCATGCAGTTGGTTCAAACCTGCACATCTGTCAGTTCCAAAAGTGCATGCTCTACCACTGAGCTACCGCAGCCCCTAAATAATATAAATAATCTATTTTACTAGAAGCATTCCATATTGATACAAATTTAGTCAACAAGCTAATTTTCATTTGTTGTCCCAAGCAGTTAGGGTTCAAATGTCTAGAGGACTTCCCTACCTCCTTTGCTATGCGGCTCCAATGTCCTCATTTGGGAAAACATTAATTAATGCGTTACTAAAGAGCGAACCCCGTTTGACACTTAAGTGGGTTCACGGAAGGATTAAAAATTCACTTAGAAATTAGCACTAAAATTGTTAATGAAAAATGAAGTTCAACAAAGGCGAGCTATATAATTCACTGTGAGCTTTTCGAGTGGGAGTCCAATGCCTAATTACCAGACAAAAGAATTCAGTGATATTCGGAGTTTAATTGTAGAGCTTAGAAGAAGAAAAACACCTTGTGGGTCTTGAGCATCTTCTTCATCTTCTTCTTCTTCTTCTGCTTCTTCTTCTTCTTCTTCTTCTTCTTCCCCTGGAAAGTCGTTAGAGTATTCCTCTTCCTCATGGTCTGCTGGTCCTCCTTGGTCTGCTGGTCCTCCTTGGTCTCCCGCAACGTCAGACTCCGACTCCATCGCGACTCTCAGTCTCTCCACCAGGTCCGCCTTCAGGCCTCTGGTGTCCAGGCCGCGGCGCTGAAGCTCTTCCTTCAATTCATTGACTTTCAGTTTCTTCACGTCAACACTCATGTTTGTGGGAGTTTTGTGCTGATTATCTGTTCACTGTCGAGACAAACAAACGTGCACACGTTAAAAAAGCACGTCAAAGACAGCAACTTACGCTCAAATAGGACAACACAGCTAACTGTCGTACCGGAGACCCTAATAATCACCCCTGGCTTAGCAATGCTAGCGCTGGCTAGTTTCCCTTAGCTTGCAGTGCTTAGGTAGTAGCTTGCGCAAGTAAACTAAAGCATATCGTCCCTAGTTTTCCACTCCTGCCTTGAAACAATGAAGAATCCCTGTCTGTGTGACCAAACGCATCCGTATCATGCTAGTTCATAAATCTAAAACATCACCGGTGTAAATGCCCGCCGCGAGTAGCCTAGCTAAAGCTGCTAACGCGGTAGCCGCGACGCGTTAGCTGCTGAGCACTGATGCAGTACGCGGATATTGGCGCTCAAATATCAGGAGCAGTGAATGTAAATTCCGATGCCGCACATATCAGATTTATCCACCATGATGTGTTTGCGTGGTAAAGAAAGAAGTGCTGAGAGAGGAGCACTGTGGAAAACAAGGCCTACCTGCTCACACGAGTTGCCCGCGCCAACCGTGGTAGTAAAAAAATAAATGTAAGAACGGACCAACTGGTCCCCTAGCGGTGGGAGTACGCATCGTCATCATCCGCTTCCCTTTGAGCCTCTTCCTGCGCCCTGTAACCTGAATTAATATATCCAGATGAGCTGATTCAGATTATTATGATTTTTTTTTTTACTATCTGGAGTATTGATAAGAAAGTCTTTTTTATGCGTGATCAATAATACCAGTGAGGGAATTCAAAAAAGTTGAATGAATTCATCTGGATTAGGAATGAGAATATTAGAGGGACAGTACAGGTTGTACGGAGACAGAGCAAGTGAGGTGAGATTGAGATGGTTTGAAGGATGGCGAGATAATATGCACTATCCCGATAAAGGAGATCCTTATTGTTACATCTTGTAAATCCACTATAATTCTGTTATCCTCTCTCAGTGTCAGATGCTGTAAACCGGGTCTTATTATGCATACACAACATCCATTGCAAATCTGTCCATCTTGGTAGATCCCTCCTCTGTTGCTCTCCCTGATGCTTCTCCCTATGTTTTCTCCTTGTTAAAGGAGGGAGTTGGGAGTTGTTCCTTATCTCATGTGAGGGTCTCAGGACAGGATGTTGTGTTGGTGTAAAGCCCACTGAGGCACTTTTGTAATTTGTTGGTATACTGGGAGAAGGATGCTGAATATGGAGCTGCCAGGCTAGAGGAGAAGAGGAAGACCAAAGAGGAGGTTTATGATGTGGTGAGGGAGGATATGGAGGTGGCTGGTGAGACAGAGGAAGATGTAGAGGACAGGAAGAGATGGAGATGATGATCTGCTGTGGAGACCCCTGATGGGAGCATCTGAAAGTAGTGGTGAACTCATTCAGATGACATCTTCAGTCTGAAGACATCCAGATTTTCCTTACTTGGATTATTGAGCATGCATAAAGGCAAAATGGCATTGCTGAAACCTTATTTTCAAGACCGTGTTCTCAATTTCAAAAAACTTTTTTTAATTTCACAAAAGTGTATATTAATATTTGTATAAGATTGCATAATAAAAATAACGTGCATCAAACATTTTAAATTATTACCATTTGACTTTATTTTACATCCTCCATTTACAGTTGTGTCATAGCCTATGATGTACACAAACTCTGAAGCACAAAAGGGAATCTCAGTGTAATTACTATACAAATGTCTAAGAAAACAAAGTTTTCTGGTTCCCTGTATCTAATTGTATGGACGTGGCCAAATAGTAATCCTTCTGTACCGTTTACAGTATAAGAAAACATTTCCGTATACTGAATAACACCAGATACTATAATGTAAGTAGTGGTCCTAGGACAATTCAAACCAAGCAGGCACAACAAGTCACCTTGGCTGCTTATTTTCTCAGCATGAACTCTGAAAACCCAATGTAAGGTGATGTCAACTACCTTATCAAATATAGAGACTTTGTTTTCTCGGTCATCATTGGCTTGTTAATATATACAGTTGAGCTTGTAATGAACATGCAAGGGACTATGAATATCATAGCAATCCCTTTACAACTGGTTACTCAAAACATGAGCTGACAAAAGCACCCAAAACCACAACACACTAGTAGGCTGAAGTCCAACTCTTGCACCCAACTCTTTGGGCAAGGGAAACAGTGTGTGAGGCAGGGCCGGGCTGCACATATGGCAGTGCTATGTTGGTGCAGTTTCTCAAATAGAAATTAACAGGGCCATGCCACGGATCCAACAAATGATGGAATCATTTTTGCGTGGGGGCAGGGAAGGATAGAAGCAGCCTGTTGAGCTCTCTAAGCTGCGCATCTTGTGTCTCCGTCTTTAAGGCGAGCTCTCCGATTTGAGTCTGTAGGCTGATGAGAGTTTGAGTGAGCTCCTCTTCTTTGCGGCGGGAATTGGCCGCCTGCCGGCTGTACTCCAGTAACATGCAGCCACCACCAATGAGGAAGATGATTCCCTCTCCCAAAAGCTCTGCCCCAAGCTCAGCCGCCATCTCTTCATTCAGGGGCTTAATGGTGGAACCCCTGAACCCCATGATCCGCATCTTGGCTCTCATCTCAATCCAGTGATAAACTACGTAAATAGGGAGAAAGCATGACACAAGATATAATATATGATATGCTCTAGGTGAGCAAAATATACCAACCATTTGGACAACGCTATCAAAGACTTGAATGGACCACATGGAGATTGGTGATTTGATCCCTGGTCCCTGCTGAAAGTGTGTCGAGGTGTCCTTGAGCAAGACACTGAACCTTTGCTTCCCCAGGTGCTACGGCTACACTCACTGTTCCTATGCAATACGATGGATTAAATGCAGTGAAAAACATTCTGCTGGCCTTGTTCTTGTGGCTAATAAAACTATCTATCTATCTATCTATAGGAAATTGTGCATGAGCAGCCTTCATATTTCTAACATTCAGGAATCTTTGGAGTATTTGTGGTCATTTCATGTCTAATTTTCCGTGTCTGGGCCTACATCATAGTTCAGTCCCAGGGAGGGGTTACAATCACATTACATTTCATAGATAAAGAATATATCAGATAATTTCAACAAATCCATTTATCTGTAATTGTGCTTGAGCAACACATGGGGCAAAAGGTAAAGCTTTCTTACCCTCAATGACATACGAATGCCGCCCTTCACGACTTCCCCATTATCTAATTGGTCGATTGCATCAACTCACAAATATGATTGGCCAAAGTGGCCGAGAGACGCGAAGCCTATTGGCTGTTGAGGGAAGCTAGCGCCTCTCATCTTTACACAACCTCTAGGCGTCGGACACTGACACTAACTGTCATCGGATTTAACGGGTTAGCCTTATTACTTACGCTGTGCCGGGGGGAGGCATATGTAAGTCTTGAAGAACTCGCTCCTCCGAGCTCCTGCTTTTATTCTGTTGGCGACAGGTTTGCTCATCTGGCGCACTCCAAGGTAGAGCAGCTTAGCGATGGGGAAAGCGCCGACAACCATTTCAGCGGAAGTGCTTCTCCAAATAGGGCGGAGCACCCACAGGCCATCGAATATGACGTAGAACCTGCGACGTATACGTACTACTACGGGGGAGGAGGGGG
>OMLC01039224.1:5198-15218 GCA_900302585.1 Regalecus glesne
CCCCTTGGCCAATCCGAAATCCCACTCATCCATGGAAAACCCTTTTTTCTTAACCAAATTGTACCCCCCCCACCCAAATTACCCGAGAACCTACTAGCCCTCACTAGTCCACACATCATGGTCTGGTGGGGAAAGCACAGTGCTTGGCTGTCAGAGGAGAATGAAGCAGAGTACTTTCCCTTCACTTAACCAAGAGGCCTGGACGACCCAGAGGGGGACACTAGTGAACCCAGAATACTTTATCCAACCTAACCCTTATACCCATGTGAGGCTTAGCCAATTATGGGGGGCGGCATAGCTCAGTGGGTAGAGCGGTCGTCTGGCAATCGGAAGGTTGAAGGTTCGATTGCCGGTCCTGCTTACAGCATGTCGAGGTGTCCTTGAGCAAGACACTTAACCCCTAAATGCTCCCCGAGCGCCATATGTTGGCAGCTCACTGCTCCTATACAATAGGTTGGGTCAAAAATGCAGAGAACAAATTTCCCCTTGCGGGACTGATAAGGGAATCATTATTATCATTAACTTTGGACCTCCGGCCATGGCTGGAATATGGAAAACAAATTTGTCCTCTCAGCCAGCTTCTTTGAGAGCCTGGCTTTCCACTCTTCAGGAACAGTAGAGTTTCCAAAATCCAACAGGGCAGGGTCTGTTCTCACAGTGGACTTTGACTCTATTGCCTTGGATTCAGTCACAGTATATGTTACATGGAGGTGTGTGATAACAGTGCTAGCTGGAATGGACATCTCCTTGAGTGACTTATTTTTCAAGATAACCTGGAAACTGTTCTTGTCAAGGGCAGAAGAGAACATCACAGTGGGCTGTACAAGCACACTAGCAGGGAGAGCACTAGAGGAGGCACACTGTGATGAGGATGCTTTTCGCTAATGGCTAAATTTCAGTGACTTTGCAGGTGGTGAGGCACTCACTGCAAGCAAGAATGACCAATGGAAATGGGTCCACCCATTTGACATCAGCAACTGTATCTCTGGGCTTGCTGGGAACATATGCAGGCTGGGCCGGCAGTCCACTGTGGTACTCAGATGTGCAAGCTCTTAGTGAGAGTGTGGGGTCAGTGCTTTGACTAGGAGTGGAGACAGTATTGAATGGACAGACTCTATGGACATAAATGGTAAATGGTACATGGACTTGTTCTAGTTCTAGTCTAACGACTACTCAAAGCACTTTACAATGAATGCCTCACATTTACCGAGCTACGTGGTGGGATACGAACCAGTGCAGTCACGCCAGGTGCTTCATCGGTCATCCAGGTGCTCATCGCACCCTGTCCTTTCTGCAGCGGCGGTCCTGGTGAGCAACCATGGAGGCTGATGTCAAGGAGTTCATCTTCTCCAGCTCCACCTGTGCCTGCAGCAAGGTGTCCAACCAGCGAGTAGCAAGTCTGTTCCTTGCTGGGGTAGATGCCTCCATTAGCGCCAACCGGCATCACTTCCCAGCCCCCGTGTACCAGGTTGGCCAGCAGGTCTGGTTGTTCACCGCTGACCTTCCCCTCAATGTCCCCTCCCAGAAGCTGGCATCGAGGTACGTCAAACCGTTGGTCCTTCCTGCCTCCCACCATCGGGTCTGCCTGGTGTTCCATGTTTCCCAGATTAAGCTCTTTGTCACCAGCACCCTCATGCTGTCGCCCCCTCCTTACCTGGTGAAAGGTCACCCCCAGTGGGTGATGAAGAAGCTTCTGAAGGTCCTTCACTGAGGCCCCGGGTTCCAGTACCCGGTTGACTGGCAGGGGCAAGGTCTGGAGGAACGAAGCTGGGTTTCCTGGTACCTGATTATGTCACCTATTCTCCTCTAGAGGGTCCATTCTGATGCCATAAGTCACTTACTGGGGGTCTCCTGCTTCGAGGGGAGGGATTCTGTTACGGCTCCGCCTCCACACCCTTCCTTTGACCCAGTACAATGAGCACACCTGACATCAATCTTGGTTTCATCAAGGAAACTACAAGAACCCTGGTCATCTCAACAGTCAATGCCAGATCTTCCCAAAGAATTCCTGTCCTGGAGTGCAGTGCTAGCTTCTCTCAATTGATTGTTCCTTTGACTCAAGAACCCCGTTTGATCCTGACCTTGATCTTCTTTTTTTGGGGGGGGGGTTGTTTTGACGCTGAATGCATGACATGTCGTGTTTATTGTTCCTTAAACTGTGTTCATTAAAGGTCCTGCTGGGCAAGCTGTCATTATCTGTCTCCTGAGTTGTGCGTTTGAGCCCGCAACCAACCAACCAGCCATAACAAGATCCTCCCAGTGGGATGCTACGAGGTTCGATGTCCTCTATTCTAGTTGTCTAAGAGTAAGTAAACCGGCCCATGTTTGGATTTACAAAAAAAGATTAATGATTTACTGTATAGATTATAATCACGATATGTACAGATTCAGAACGTAATATTTCCAAATTATTCCAAATCTATATACAGTTAGTAGGCCCACAAACATACCACACACTCACTCACGGACGGACAACAAAATGATGCAGGCCTGTTCGTAGCTTGTGGCGTTGCTGCCGGAGTCAGTAAAAGTAGCTAACCCGTTAGCACGATGAACAAAGACAAAGTCTTCAAGATCACCGATCAACCAATCCACTGACCAACAGTCAGACGGTCATGGAGTGTATTTCAACGTTCAGGATCCTCTCTGTTAAAGCGTCGATGTGTCCTACTGTTAGCTAATTTACCGCTTAGCAAGCTAGCAACCCACAGAACCAACGATACAACGGTATAAAGGTTACAATGTATAATTATAACTTCTAGGACTGTCATGCATTCTGACCAATCACTGAAGTCAAGTCACAGAGGAATTGAAGCCTATCTCAGTTCTCATTGGCTGAAATGTAGGTATTCAGCCTGGAAAGCACGCCATTCCGTCACAACAGAATAAGCAGAACAGCGACTTGCTCAGGGACACTTCTGCTTCCCTGCAGGTGTTAGAATCGAACCTGTAACTTTCCGATTGTCATCATTATCATTTATGTAGTAATAAGTATGGTTCCCTTTTACGATACACAATTTCCCTAAATTTTCTCAATAATAACATTGAGTAAGAAGTGGTATGATTAATGTCAAATGGTGTGTCTATGGTGGAAGTTCAGGTTGAAAAAAATGTGACTTGTGGTACAAAAAAACAAAACAAAAAAAGTTGAGAACCACTGGTATTAAATCCCCAATCCCCTGTAAACAGTGCCCATTACCACTGAGGTCCAGTCAATCTGAGTCGATCCTCTCTATGACTTTATGTGTGATTCCCTTGCCTGGATGATAGAGCCCGCATCAAGACATTCATACACTCCTACATCTCGGGGTGTTTATTCATTATATCAGCATGCTGCATATATAGCATGACTTTATCGCATTATATTTTCCACTGTCCCAAAGCCAAAGTCCCGATCTATTGCCAAACAACCCTTCCCTGAATACGTACCAAACGTTTACAGTCTAAATCCTGACAGGTTAAAAACAGCGGTGGGGACTCCATCTGTGTTCCAGTCAGCTGAGCAAGCGATTGGCCAATCACGAGTGTCACAGTGAGTCCGTGCCGGGGCTGGAGTTGAGCAACCTGCCACAGTCTCTGAGGAAGGGTGACGGACGGAGCGAAGGCAGACAGTGAGTTGATCTATTTCGCTTCCTAGACGATGATGGACTCTGAATATGTTGATTAATACCTGGCATTAAGAGTTAGTTGAGGAAGCAATGTCACTGAAAGCCATGGTTTGTCTAAAAACAAAAAAAAACAGATTTATCACACATCCCATTTCAGGGATTGTGTGACTGAGCGGTAGGCCAGCCTTTAATCAAGTGTATTGAATCTCAAGTTGTTTTTACTTGTTTTCATCAAGTGTACGGCACAGAGATGTGGTACTACTGGCAGAGGGCTGATAGCAGTGACTCCAAAAACTCTTTTCTGAACCAAAGAAAATGAATTTGACCAAATATTGATAAAGGACGACTTTTATTCCCAGGATTTTCATTGTTATTATCATTATTGGGGGAGGGTGTGGCTTATATTGGATGCGATATCTAGACCTACAATATTAGCATTAACGTCACGTATATGAAATTTTGCATGATCAACAGAACTGGGCAAACAAAAAAAATCTTAAAGGAATAAATATTAGTTTGTGATATCTTACTTATTGGCAATTCAATCATTGTATATTTTATATTAGATGCATAAAGCTTGTAGAAACCTAGCAAAAGTCTCCATTGCCGTATGCGCGGCTACCCGTTATGATGTACTGCTGAGGAGACATTTAGTATTGGACTTACACACAGCTTATAATGTGTAGCTAAACACAGCTGCCTTGCAAAATTAGTAAAAGTAAAACTCGTAGTATATTAATGAAAAGGAAGAGCTCAAGCTGCATAACACATTTTCCAAATTAACAGATAAGCACAATATTATCAAGCTTATTTTATTCATCTTATATCTAGATGTATTCTTATATTCTTATATCTTGACTTGCAATGATGTGTACATTTCAAGACAGTACATAAGATAAGGTGAGATATTCCTTTATTAGTGCCACAGGGGAAATTATGGTGTTACAGCAGCAAAGGGGAAAGCACAGTAAGAGAGGCATCAAATCTAAACATAATATGCAACAGCAATTTAAACAAGGGGAGAAATATGAACACTGTATACAGTATGAAGAGGAAAAATAAACTCGGTTTAAATTAAATGGTATGTGATCTGGTTGTTCATCTATTAAATTTGGTCTACTTGGGGAGCAGTGCTGGTTATATAGTCTGACAGCTGGGGGAAGAAAAGACCTGCGGAAACGCTCCTTGCTCTTAATACTGAGCCATTAGAGATGGAGGAGCAGTGTTGTTCAATGATTTGAGAGACTGCCCTTTTAACCTGGAAAGTCTCAAATTCTGCTACAACAATTTGTAATAATTCAAGTGTCAGATCTTCAACTAAGACATTTGGCTCAGTGGGTGTCATCAAAAGCAGTTCCTCCAACTAGGATATTGTATTTGTCACTTCTAGAATTACTCAAACAGAGCAGGTTTCAAACAGTGAGTGTTTTATTTTGATTTTTGCAGAAATGGATGGTGCAGTCGGCAGCAGAGGAAGACAGGTAAGATGAGATCACCCGTCCTCCAATCAAACACTCTGTTAGATCTCCCCCCCATAGCTCTTTTGCCACTCCGTGGTCACAGAGAGCAGTATGAGCAGGCCAGTGTCGGTCTGATAAAGAGCTCTCTCCTTACTGGATTTGGCTTGATAGCATGTCCTCTCTGGTTCACATGAGTCGGTTCTCTTTGAGTTGGAGAAAAGTCGACTGAATTCCATAACAATAGAAGCTTTGGTGGCACAGTGGGTGGCATTGATGCCTCACAGCAAGAGGTCGTGGGTTCAAATCCCATCCCAGGTCTTCTCTGTGGGGAGTTTGCATGTTCACCCCGTGTTTGTGTGGGTTTCCTCCGGGGGGCTCCGGTTTCCTCCCACTATCATAAAGACATGCATGTTAAGGGTTAATACTCTTGCCTGTGCCCCTGAGCAAGGCAGTAGGGAAAATAACTGGAGTTGGTCCCTGAGTGCTGCGGCTACTCACCATAATAAGATGGGTTGAATGCAGAGAACACTCGTCATTGTGTATTTGTACAACGGCAAATAAAGTTTTTTTTCTTCTTGGTTGGATCTTTGGGAGAATCAAGGCAAATGTCTGCTAAACCCTTGTGACTACACTTTGTTGTAGTGAAAGGTTCATTAAGTAACTGAGGAACGGTATGATGTACATCAGATACTTCCCCGCTGGTTAAAACAGGTCAGTGCGGCCCGTTGGGATGAAGAACTGTGTGGTCGGCAGCAAATGAGTGCCAGCTTGTCATGTCAATACAATGAGGCACTCGCGGATTGCTTTGGGTGAACCTCAAAACAGTCTTCCCTAAATAGTACAACTGTCCATCCAGACAGGCTCAACCCAACAAACTTCTTTTCTCCCTTCGCCAATTCAACGTGAGGTCAGAAAACCACAAAACAAAGGCCGGTGAGTTATGGATTAGGCCCATGACTGTGAGAAAAGAGAGAGTTGTGATAACACTGATGGTGTGGAGTCTAATGAGCTCATACGTAGTACGGTCACAAGGTGAAGCCCCGTAAGAAGGGACAGGAAGTTGAGATAAAACTCATTAACCCATGTAGATTAGAATATCTAAGTGTGTGTCTCCAGTGGGACTAGGTGTGAATCCGTGTGCAGAGACTGCGTACATGCATGTTTGTGTGTATGTGTGTGTGTGTGTGTGTGTGTGTGTGTGTGTGTGTGTGTGTGTATGCATGTGAGCACCACTTGTGTATACAAAAGGAGGCTGCACTCTGAAGCCAATACCTCCATTTAAAGATGTTGTTTTTAGTATTACCGTAGCCACATAAAAGTTAGCTTGAGGGGTAGCTCAGTGGTAGAGCGTATGCCTCGGGAAATATCAAGCTAGGTGTCACAGGATCGATCCCATCGCAGGGGGATCAGGATGAGCATCTAACCTTAATCACCCACGCTCCTAAAAGGATAAAAAACAAGAACAAAAGTACAAGTTAGTCGAGTTCAAACTGGCCATTTTGAGATTTCTAATGATGGTGAAAATAATGGTACATAGACTTGTTCTTATGTAGCGCTTTTCTAGTCTAGCGACCACTTCAAGCGCTTTACAACGAATGCCTCACATTTACTGAGCTATACAGAGAGATACGAAACCCGCAACGCCCGACTCCCAGGTATGTGCTCTATCCCCCAAGCCATTGCGACTAGAATAAATTCTAACTTGACTGATTTTAGGGACTGCCTCGGTGATTTAATTCATATTAAATACATCGAAACTTGCTTTGACCTTGAAAATAGTTTCCAAGAGGAGTGATGATGTTTATATCATTATTATTTTTAATTTTAGTTCACTTAAAAGCAGCTAATTACTGAAGGCGACATAAAAAAATCTTAATCTGTGAGGATGAATTATTGACTAGATAAATCAAGCAAAAAAATAATCCTAAAGAACAACTTTGGGCCATGATGATGAATTCCATTTTGCATGAGGCATTCATTCTTAAGTGCTTTGAGTGGATCCTAGACTAGAAAAGAGCTATATAAGAACAAGTCCATCTGCCATCCATCCATCATTAACCGCTCATCTTAAGTCAGGCCATGGGGGAACTGGAGCCTATCTCAGTTCTCATTGGGTGAAAGGCAGGGATTCACCTTGTAAAGGTCGCCATTCCATCCCAGGGCAGAGCAGTTAGGGGAACAGTGTCTTGCTCAAGGAGTCTTCGACATGCGTCTCTGCAGGTGCGGGGCTCGAATCTGCAACCTTCCGATCACCATTGTTATTATCTATCTAATAAATACTCTTATGAAATTCTCACATTTAGCCAAAGGGTAGCTCTACTTTCACTTTCTGCTTCATCACTGGCCATGTTTGCAGATGCCTGAAACCTGTTTCACGTATCGATTGTTTTCCCAGAATCCTTTCACATCTGAAGATGGGGGGGAGGATTCAGTCCTGATGGTTTAAATACATGCCATGCGTACATGAAATAAGCCAAGACTAGTAACTCTGACTTGTAGCTTTCTAGCGCACTTGTTTCGCTGTTCAGTCTCACTCTGCCCTGAATCTCAAGGAATAGAAAAAAAGATTCCCTTATCAGTCCCACAAGGGGAAATTTGGATTTCTCTGCATTTCAACCCATCCTGTTGTATAGGAGCAGTGAGCTGCCACCGTATGGCGCTTGGGGAGCAGTTAGGGGTTCAGTGTCTTGCTCAAGGACACCTCGACATGCTTTCTGCAGGACCGGGGATCAAACCTGCAACCTTCTGATCGCCATATGACCGCTCTACCCACTGAGCTATGCTGCCCCCAAGGGTACCTCACCCAAGCATAACTCAAAAGAATGATCTGTTTGCATGTGTTGCTGATTTACCAACTGCCGCATAGAAAAGGATGGCATGGTGGCACAGCGGTTAGCACTTGCCTCACTGCAATAATGTCCCGGTTTGAATCCCCTCCCAGGTCCTCTCTGTGTGGAGTTTGCATGTTCTCCTCATGTCTGTGTGGCTTTCCTCTGGGTGCTGTGGTTTCCTCCCCCCATCAGATACAGACACACATAGACTGCAGATTCAAATTAGCTTGAGGGTATAATCTGGCGCAATGCACCGAGTAGCGATATTAATGTAAAAAGCTGCTCACAGGCCATAAAAAAATTAAAATAAAAGGAGTGATTTTTATCTAGCGCTCTCCTAGTCTATTGGCCAATCACACAGCACGATGTACACCTCACATTTACCAAGCATGGGAGATTAACTCCACATGCCCTTTGACGAGGGGGGAATTGAACCCGCGATGCCTGACTAGGATGCGTCCACACTACAGCTGAGGTACCACAGCCCCGAAGCTAATCTTTTTAGAGGTGTCGTGTTTCTGCCTAAAAGGTTCTTCTTTGCATTAGGATTTGCTTTAGGGTGTACTATGAGATGAGCTTATTGTTGTTTCAGGGTCCTTTCCACTCTATGGAGAATGATCCTCAAATGAGCTGCCGCGCAAACATTTCAAACACCGCTTCTCTGACAAAACTTGCTTTTGTATCCGAGTACCAGGGAGTTTAATACGCATCCATTGTTTCTCTTGTCCTCAGGAGGGCCCTGGAGGTCTGTGGGACTCTGTGAAGAAAGCGGCCTTCATCATTGGCTCCAGTCTCCTGTTCTTGGTTGCTTTTGGAAACTCTTTGACATGGTAATATTAGCTTACTTCGGAACCAGCGTGGGCTGTAGTGAACCTGAGATGATCAGAGTTTTGCGGTAGTGATAATGAAACGATTCGTGAAAACATCACAGGTGAATATGAAAGGAATTTGCGGGCCAACAAATCTGGGAAAAATAAATCAATCGTAGCTTCCCTCACGCTCGTTTCACAAAACAGCAGTGTGAGAATTAACTGCGTTGTTCTTGTCACATCTCTAAAACAAACACTCTGCAGCGATGCCAAGCAGAGAGGGGTTGATGGCTGGAGGGGAACAGGAGGGTTCGTTTTGTCGGTTAACTTTACAATATATCTGATTCAGGCATCTGCAAAGATTCTGGGGAGCCTCCGGAGATTTCTGGCAGAACCTGTGGACCAAGTTGTATCTGAGGTTCGAAGGTCACGATGCGACCTTGTTTTTCTTGGGTGAGCACAAAATGTTTTCCTAACACTGTTTTTCTGTCCCTTGCCATTACTTGCTACAACATGACCCGCTGGATGTTGGGCTTAAAAATAGCTAATCAATAGAGCATATTGTTTGCTTGTTTAATTATCAGCAGCATTTCAATCAAATTAGACTCCCTGTTGGGTCAAGCTTGAGGATAGCACATTCTGTGTAGATGTGATAACGGCATGAATGCCTCATTGTGGTTTGAAATACATGGAAGTGTTATCAGATGCAGCACATTTGGATATCTGATTTGTGAATCAAATGGTCTTTCTCTCTTTCTCAGTCAGACAGACTGTCACAATTCTCCTCAACCAAGCTTTCATATTCGTTTCAAAGTGCTAAGCTTAGAGACGCAGGGTCACATGATATGAAAATGACACACAAGGATTTGATTTGAATCCATTTAAGTTGACGAGGCCCCAAAGGCCAAGTGTCATATGACTGGGTATCAATACACTTGAATTTATAAACACACTACATAGCCAGTAGCAAGGAGGAACCTGAGCATCACACCCATATGTGCTTGTTGAGCATATTATTCTAGAACCTTGGGCATTAATATGGAGTCAGTCTTCCCGTTGCTGCTATAATAGCATAAGCACTCTTCTGGGAAGGCTTTCCAATAGATTTTAGAACATGGCTGTGGGATTCTACTCCCATTCAGCTACAAGAGCATTAGTGAGGTTGGGCACTGATGTTTGAGAGGAGGCCTGGCTTACAGTTGGGGTATTGGATGGGGATGATACCAAGGATCTGCAGGCCAAACTTGGCATACCAGGTCTATATGGCCCTCACACTGTGCATGGGGGCATTTTCATGGTGGAACAGGAAAAG
>OMLC01039235.1:0-12964 GCA_900302585.1 Regalecus glesne
GCTCGGGCTCAGGATGGGGCACGGGCCCAGGATGGGCCTGCAGCGAAAAAGGAAAGGAGGCAACGTTTGAGGTGGAGAAAGCCGGTGGATCAGTGCAGTGCCGGGATGAGCTCGGGAAGATGGCAAGTTGGGAACTTTGTTGGCAGGAGACTGTTGTCAGGTTTTGGCGGGAAAATGTGTTTGGGAGTGCTGGGAGCACTGGGAGCACTGGGCGGCCGGTGGTCATAAGAGAAGGGAGCACCGGCGGTCCGGCCTGCCAGCATGCCAGGCCACATTCTCACCCTGCCAACACTGGAAAAAGGGCAATAAAGACATAAAGAGGGCCAGCGGGATTAGGGCCCACACGGACGAGTGATCAGGGGGATTTGCTGCCCGGTGGGCACACAATGGCACGGCCATGCTGCACACGCTCAATGGCCAAGTTTCACAACAGACCTGAGCCTACATAAATCTGATCAGAACACTCTTTTGTTTCCCAGAGTGACACTGGAGCTCACAGAGGGCGCCTCGGGCCGTGTTCGAGAGAAGGGCAGGGTGAGGGGGGCAGACATTGGTGGGACAGCTTCCAACCAAGCAGGGGGGGGGCACACGGTGTGTTGCGATTGGACAAATGCATGTGTGCAAGCCCCGGAGGGGGAATCATTGCTGTGTAGAGGAGAATGGCACAATAAGAGGATAAATGTTTTTCTATGCCTTGTGTGTGTGTGTGTGTGTGTTGGGGTCAGGTGATGCAGCAGAGCTAGCATGAGCATCTGCTGCAGCCTCAAACCAACAGCATCAGACACAGAGAGCAGGGCGGTTTCCACCGCCTCTCGTCGGTTCTGAGCAGGATAACTAAGTTTGGAATGTTGAGGAGCAGGTAGGAATCACCTCCATGTCCTGATTCTCTCTCCTTATCCTCCCCCAGTGGCAGCTCGGGCCCCCCTGGCGACAGCCATGCCTCTCCTGGAAGAGACCACCCTGCCCCAAGAGCACCCTCCCACCCTGCCTGTGGTCGTCATAGGTGAGCATCAGCACTTCCTCGACCTTTTCAGTGCCAACTTAAGCCCCCGTCTGTGGTTGTTCATCATTAACTCCGTCCCTGTGCACGGCCCTAGGCAACGGCCCGTCAGGCATCTGCTTGTCCTATCTGCTGAGCGGATACAAGCCTTACTTGGAGACGGGGGCCGTGCACCCTAACCCCATACTGTACCGCAAGCTGCAGGAAACCAAACACCTACCCATCACGGAGCAGGTGAAGGCACCACACACACACACCGTCACACACTAGACGCCCGTCAGGCATGAGGCACACCTGTCATGACGACCATGTCCCTGCAGGACCTGGAATACCTGAGTGAGGGTCTGGAGGGGCGGTCGGGAAACCCTGTGGCCGTCTTGTTTGACTCTCTGCTACACCCCAACGCTGACTTTGGCTACGAGTTCCCCCCTGTTCTGCAATGGAGGAGGGACAAGCAACAGCACATCCCACATCTGGTGCTGGGGAGGGGGACGCCTGGAGGTGCCTGGCATGTAAGCCAGGCCTGTGGTCTCAGGCCTCTCAGCACGGTTCATTCAGTTCACAGCTCCTCCAGCCGTCAGCTGTACTGTCAGACTGATTGAAATGTTTCTCTGTCGATCTTGTCCTGTCCCTCCCCTCTCCCCAGGCCATGGAAGGCTCCATGCTCACCATCAGTCTGGGGATCTGGATGGAGCTACCAGGGGTCAACTACCGCGACTTGACCCATGGGAAACGCAGGTATTCAGGCCGGAGAAGGGATGGAAGGGTCAGCTTGTAAAAGACCGAAGACACCCCCAGTTTCATTCCCTTTACCCCCCCCCCCTTGCCTGACCTGGTCCTCTCTCCTCTTGTCCCTTTAGGGGGTCCCTGAATGACAGAGCCACCCCAGAGGAGATCTTGTCCTACTACCGTAACTACGTGAAGCTCATGGGCCTCCAGAAGAACTTTGTTGACAACACCTACGTGACCTCTGTCCAGAAACTCTGCCGCGGGCACGACGATGCTACGGGTCTGGAGAACGGGCACGCAGAGCGAGGGAATGGAGCCGGGACCGGGGGATTCGAGGGGAAAGGAATCGAATGCAAAGATGGTGGGGGAGGGGGGTCTCTCTGGGAAGTGAGGGGATACCAGAGGGTGCAGAATGACACCCATGTGCCCTTCTGTCTGTTTGCAGAGAACGTTGCTCTGGCCACGGGGGCATCCGATTCTCCAACTCGGCTAGGCATAGAGGGGGAAGAGCTCCCGTTTGTATTCCACAATATCTCTGATCTGGGACTGGCCATAAGCCAGAGGAAGCTGGATGCCAACTCTGATCCAGTTTTAATAGTGGGGGCGGGTTTGAGCTCTGCAGACGCCATTCTATGTGCTTGCAACAGCAACGTCCCGGTGTTGCACGTCTTCCGCAAGAACATCGACAACCCCAACCTCATCTTCAAACAGCTGCCCAAGACCCTGTACCCAGAATACCACAAAGTCTACCACATGATGTGCTCCAAGAGCCACGATAGGACGGCTGCTCCCTCGACAGCCAACGAGCCCCAGGCGGTCAGCGTGGCTTCATCCGTCTGTGCCAAGATGTGCTCAAAGCCTCAACATGTCTCGACTAACATGGCTCCTAATGGCAGCCTAAGCCTGCTCCCCGACTACAGCAGCTTCCCCGAGCACTGCGTGGTGTCCTTCCAGCCCGACATGAGGTGTGTGCTGCAGGGCAACAACTCCCTCCAGGCATTCAAGATCTCCATGGCCCTGGTGCTGATTGGGACCAACCCCGACTTGTTCTTCCTCAAGGGCCAGGGCCAGTACCTGGGTCTGGATCCTGCCAAGCCCATCTCCTGCAAGCAGAACCCCATTGACATAGAGCCCTACACCTTCGAGTGCACCAAGGAGCCGGGTCTGTTCGCCATGGGCCCGCTGGTGGGCGACAACTTTGTTCGCTTTTTGAAAGGGGGCGCCTTGGGCATCGCCGCCTGTCTGCTGAAGAGACTCAAGAAGAAAGGGAAGCTTATCAGGAACGGAGGAAGTAGCTTCATTTGAAAAGACGGAGTAGGGATGAGATCAAGAGCCGTGTCTGCTGCAGTGATGAGGAGGCTGCGAGACACCGACTCCAAGGGCTGTCACCAAGAGAAGGGTAGCGGGGAAACGGGTTCTTAATCTTTCCATTGTGTATGCAGTGATTTTGCATCCCAGCTAAGGCTTTAGGCCGACGGGCTCGGAGGACAACGGGAATGGATATTTGCTCGTTGGTTTCTAGAGAAATGCAGAACACTCAAGTCTTGTCCGACTTCGCGAGGAGTCCGGGCTATGGAGCGCCACCGTCTTGTAGACACGAGCGACCTGGAACTTCTCCACCACATGGACCTCAGTCTTTCTTTTTCTTCCGTGTGTTCACGATGTGTCTTCTTGTTACCAATCACTTCTTCTGCCACAGCGACTTGGTTTTCAGGCCACTCTTATGTTACAGGACTGAGCCTTGACAAGCAGAAGCCACTACATCCAGTTCTGAACACCATTAATCCTCAATGCCCCACTAATCTTCATGTCCTCATAAGTCACTGCCATTCTAAAGAGCTGGACAGGAGAACTCCGTTTCTACACCTCACCATTAGTCCCCACATGGACTTGATGGACTTTAGGGGCTTAAGGCCAGATAGTTTTCCTGACGACCCGCAGTGGGTTCGAACCCACAACATCTGGCTCACCAGTTCCTGAGGCGTATGCTACACCACTGAGATACTGCAGCCCTGTAGGGATGGCCTAGGGTCCGTGGGCACTTCTGGAACCAATGAGCCAGATGTTACAGGTTTGAGCTCACTACAGGGCATCAGGTGGGGCATTCGACCTTAACCCCGCCCCCAAGCTCCATCTAAGTCGTGTCCACCCCCACTAGGTGGGGACTAATTGTGACGTGTAAAACGGAGCTCTTTAGACCCAGACGTCTTGGCATTACAGTTCTTCAGGCGACGGATGTCGACAGAACCACCTTCAGCCTCAAAATACAACTACCTTCAGCAAATGTCTCCTATTTGTGACCGGGATGAGCCTCATCTCATACAATCCAGCACAGCTAAATGATCTCGATGTTTCTAATGACTTTGACCCTACAACATGCTCCTCTTCTCACCGTAGTTGGTTTTTTCTATTAGCTGCCACTGAAGATGGTCAGAGCCATAATTGAATAGGTCCAAACCTTCCATGTCAGACCTGGTTGGTTTGTTGTGGTACTACTGAGAGGCTTCCTATGCAAATACCTACACTTGCAGGCCTGAATGTACTCATGTGTGTTGTGTTGGCTTGGAGTGGACTGAACTGGCATGGGACAGGGCCTTTAACCTCAGCCTGCAGAAATCAAGGCAAAGTAACCATGACTACACCTTGTTATGCTGCCCCTCATTACACCAGGGGCCGTGGTGGCTCAGGGGTAGTGTGCTCTTCGGGAACTGATGAGCAAGAGACTGCGGATTCGAACCCACCACAGAACGTCAGAAAGGGCATCCGGACTTAATCCCCCACAGCTGGCAACCTGTCCAGGGTATTTCTCCATCTTCTGGCCCCTGATTCCTGGGATAGGCAGCAGCAGAGCCTGACTCCAGATAAGCGGTTGACCTTGACATGACATAACACATGACTTGTTATGGCGTGGGAGGGATATTAATGGTGCCTTGATAATCTTGTAATGGATTTTTTTCTCATTGTGATTGCAGGCAGACATCCTGATACCAGTTCCCTGCAGTTAAAATTCTATACACAACAAAGTAGTCATCCACCCAAAGAGACATAACTGAGGTTTGTTTTACGTCTCACCATCAGTCCCCGTGTTGTGGGGGTGGACATGGATTTAGATGGAGCTTGGGGGATTAAGCCTGGATGCCCTTCCTGGTTCTCTGTGGTGGGTTCAAACCCACAACATCTGGCTCATTAGTTCCTAAAGTACGCAGTCTGCTGCTGAGCTACCGCAGCCCCTAAAAGAGGTTTGTAAAACACATAACAGAACAGGTCTACTTCATCATGCTTAAGAGTCCAACCTCATTTTACAATGGACAAGCCTACTTCAGACAGGTACTTTCTAAAGCTTGTCATGACATTGGCTTTTTTTACTTATACTTTTGGCTGCCTCCACCAATACTTAACAGGGATGAGCTGTGTCCTGCGGTGACGTAGACAACCCATGGCTCGGGAGGTAGAGCGGGTCATTCAGTAATCAGAAGATCTCTGGTTTGATCCCTGGCTCCTTCAGAAACCTTGTTGAAGTGTCCTTGAGTGAGACGCTGAACCACTAACTGCTACCTGGGTGTTGCAGCTGCCCGCCGCTCCTATATAACAGGATAGGTTAAATGCAGAGGACATTTCACTGCAAGAATACAGTGACCAGATGAAGTGGCTTTCCTTTACCAATTTTCTGGGCATGTTTCAAACAACCTCTTGGAAAATTGTTGCTATGCCTTGCATCTAATAATGAAGTGTCTTTTGTTAGATAACTGCATAGGAGGGAGATCGTTGGCGTCCACTCATAATTTCACTTATCAATTTCAGTAACTGATTGCAAACAAAGCGTGCCAAATATTCATTTTTTTGAGCAATAAGCTGGTGCACAGCTAGCAGGCCCTTGAATGTGATACTTGAATAATCACACAAGAGAGAACATTGCCTCCATGCTGGCTCCCTCTCTTTCTCAAGGAGATCAGACACGCGGGGTGAGCAACAGTATAGCAACCCTGGTCCACTGGCTTGCTAAAGGACCTTTCAGCGCTGCAGATGTTTGCCAAAGCACACACTGGGGTTCTCTCTACTTGGAAGAAACACAGCAAAACATTTCAACACCAAAATTTACACTAACTTCTGGGTTATTTTGCAATACTTTAGGACTTGGATGTGGATCTGAAGAGACAAGACGAGTGTTAACTGTAGCCACACGAGAGACCAACATGTGGGTCAGGTGATGACCTATCCGGTTAGGTGGAAATATGTCAGGTGGGCAGACATGATAGAACATTGATTTTTTTTACCCCTCTCCTATTCCCAGGTTAACCAACTCCCAGTATAACTAGCAACAGGGATTTTCAGTCTTCTTTTGACAATGGAAGAAAAGCTGCTTTGTGCATGTGGAGTTTGACTCTACCCTCTTGTACAGTTTAAAGTGGTTTTTAATGTTTTGTATACTGTATTTTTTTATTATTGACAATTTGAAAAAAATAAAAGAATCTCTGAACTTCTAACATGCTCTACATTGCTTGCTGTCAGTGGCTGACTAGTAAATTTTACACTTAGTATGGACGTGAAGAAAGGTGAGCTAGTTATGATTAGCAGCCACATATCGCATCGCCGTCATCATCACAGACATTATTGTGACGTTAATTCTGAATCCTACTCAACTGGATAAAATAATTAAATCAGAAATTCTGTTGAAATGGTATAGAGAAACATTTCCAGATATGTTCCGGGATAATGTGACAAGCCTTCAGTGGCACCCCGGAGACAATGCCTCCGTCCAACTTTAGGATGTCGGTGGTTTATCTTCTCTTTGTGATCTTGGTGGGGTTGTACCTAAAAACAGACAAAGATGCACAAAAAAGATACACACAGAGTTCATCTCAGGCAGCGTTCATGTTGGGACACTCAGAACCGTCTCATCGAGCTATTAACATTCCTGACGGATAATTCCTCCGTGTTCTCTATGACATTTTGAACAAACATCAAAAATGGCTCAAATGAGGCGCTGTAAATCCCAGACAGTGTTTGAACAACTTGAAACCAAACAACCTTCCAATAAAACGCATCTAGGGAGCCTAACCAAAAAACAGAGGGCTGTTCTCTCAGCAGTAGAGTCTGTTCCCTCGCTACGCATGACTGACTGTGCACGGTGACTCAGTGATCAAACAGCTCAGCCTTGATATTCTCACATACGTACACAGGTTCAGACACACACACACACACACACACACACACACACACAGTCTCACACTGACTCTTTCTGCTTAGCTGGAGAAAACACAGCAGCTCTAGCTAGCGCTGGCTTACATCACCTCCATTACCCTGGCAACCGCTCACACACCGCTGTGACAGAAATTGCTCAATTTGGTGGGTGAGGTTGCTGACGAGCTAAGGTGGGCTCGAAAATGTGGTCTCACAATTAATTCTGTTTATCCAACTGGTGTCACTGGACAGGAGCCCTCAGTTCATTATCGGGGGGAAGGAGGTAGATGTAAAAGCACATACAAGTCCTTACCTGAACAGGTCGTCTCCCAGAGTCTCCTCCTCTCTGCTATGACGCTCCTCCTGAAACAAACACAGTCTGAACTTAGATGTGAGGCTGAGGGAAAACTCATTCACACATTAGCATGAGAGGTGGAGCACCCTTGAGGCACAGAGAGATTAACATTCACTGAACATGCTACCTAAATGTTCAGCTAATCTTCTTCTTTCAGGCCGTTCTCAGTTTAAGAATTTTGGAAAGTGGATAGATATCGGTTTTCAAGTAGGGAACAAGTCCTTACCCCAAGTAAGGGAGTTCAAGTATCTTGTTCCCAAGTGAGGGGACAATGGAGCGTGAGTTGAGTTTGGGTTAATAGGTTTCTCTACTGTCCCAGGTACCCCATCTTTGTGCCATAGGTGCTACTTCAATTCTCCCTGGGATAACAGGACATCCTTAACTGTGAGTGTGGTGGGAATGTAGTTAAAAAAGGGGAGAAAGAGACTTGAGGTACCTCAGCTGTTTCTTTGAACCATTCCTCCAGCTCTGAATTCCTGCCCCTGCTGTAGGCCATTAATTTAGTCAATCCAATGGCTTGAAGTGCACCCACTGTGCCGGGCACTCGGACCTGTCACATACACAAAAACGATACAGTATGAAGAAATGTACACCTGGGAGATGGCAATATGGACGTTTTCCTGAAAAAACTAAATGTGTTTGCTTTTGCTAGAGGTGGAGCTGAATGGATGGCGGTTTGATTTAGAAAAAAAACTTTGAATCATGTACTTTTCCACTGAACTATAGCATGTATAAAATTATAAGTAGTGCACCACAGCAAATCATTGACAGATCATCTTTTCCCTTACTCAATACAACAAGCCTGTAATATGCATGACAGGCTGGGATGCAAGTTTCTTGTTAAGACCTACATGCACCTCCCAGAGGGCATGTAAAATAAAATGTATTCACAAATCGTATCAAATCTCCAATTACTGGCCTAAAGGACTGTGTTGCACTGCATAGGTGAACATAAACAGTAGACCTGCTGATATAAAGATTTGAAAACATGCTTTTTCCACTGACCTTGCAAAAGTGTTTGAAGTTCTTAGTGAAGCTGTTGCTCTGCTTCTCTTGCAGTTTGTTCCGTGGAGGTGCTGTGATGGTAAGTGATTTAAACTCCACCACCACAAGCCTTCTAGGAAGGTGAACTTCTGCCTCTGTCATCTGTCATACATCACATAAGGAATAAGACTTTAACTGGAGAACTTATAACTTTCATAATTTTTTTCTTTTAAAGCTAAATTTTATTGTTCTTTCATTGTGGGGTATATGTATGTAGATGTACAGACAAACATACACATACATAATATATAAATAAATAAATAAAAATTAAAAACATATTGTTCCCTTATCAGTCTCACATAGGGAAATTTGTGATCCTTTGCATTTTAACCCATCCTATTGTATAGGAGCAGTGAGCAGCCACCATATGGCGCTGGGGGAGCCGTTCGGGGTTCAGCGTCTTGCTCAAGGACACCTAGACGTGCTTTCTGAAGGACAGTATTTAATATATATAACAAAGAGACTAGAATGCAATATCTTTGTCTATAGCTAAACTGTGAATTCTCTATATCTCTGGGGGACATGTGCCCTTCGTAAAATAGGCCTGCTTCTTAATGTTTTTGGCTGCTAATTCCCAGCTATCCTGTATTTACTTAGCACATTACTCTGGTCAAATTCAATAAAGATTAATATTGACAGAGAGGTCCATTTAATGTGTCACCATTAGTCCACACGTTGTGGGGGTGGACACAGACTTAGATAGAGCTTGGGGTATTAAGGCCGGATGTCCTTCCTGATACCCCACAGTGGGTTCAAACCTGCAGCCACTGCTTCGTCAGTTCCCGAAGCATGCTCTACCACTGAACCACCGCGGCCCCCGTACATATTAAAGTTGATAGGTGGTGTATTATAATCAAGAGGCAGTGAGAGTGCCTCTTCACATGACTTACTGGAGCATCCTGTTTCACCACGTTGGGTTTTAGAGTGTTCTCCTTCACCTCCACAGGTTGGCTAACATCTCTACTGAAGGGTTCTGAATTCTATGAAAAAATAGAAATTTAGTAAAATGGACTATAATAGTTAAAAATAACCATGTTGATGAAAAATCAAAGCTTGACTGCATTTTCTGATTTTTTTTATATTTCTGTTGGAAAATGTCTGAATTGTCAGATGAGTGTTGCTATGCTAATCAGAAATGGTATGTACAGGAATTGTACAGACCAAACTAAAAGACACCTCTTCAGCTTTTAAGTCACCCACCTCCTGATTCTTTTTGGCTGGTGGTCCCTTCTCTGAAGATTTGCTGAGTCTTTGATTGGCAGGTGCCTGCTCTGAAGGACACAGTTGCTGTTTCTCAGTGGAGGAGGTATGTTTCCTCATTTTTAGGCTCTGTTTTGTATTCGATATGGACCCTTTGTCCAGGCTCACACTTGGCCTTTGGTTGGAATTATTCTCGTCTGGGTCAGCCCTTAGTCTCTTCTGCATGGATGAATGTTTCACAGAATTTAACTGTTGCTTCTGGTCACTTGAGCCTTTTGCCACATTTTGATTTGTCTGCTGACCATGACTAGCTAACGGATCGACATCTAAACAATCCATGTCTTCAGACATTATGGACTCCAGTTCTTCCATTTGTATCTCTGTCTTTATATCTTTCCGCTTCCTGCCCTGTGCCTCCTGTGGGACCGATAGGAAGACCCCATCAGGCAAAGCCATGTCTTCAGACATTATGGATTCAAGTTCCTCCATGTGTATCCTTTCCTCCATCTCCTTTCTACCTCTACCCTGCTCTCCCCCCTTAGCAGGACGGGAGACTCCATCAGGCAGAGCTATATCCTCAGACATGATGGACTCCAGTTCCTCCATATGTAGGCCTTCTACCATCTCTTTTCTTTCCTGTTCTCGCTTCATGGCATGGTGGGAGATCTGACCAGGTAAATCCATGTCTTCAGACATTATGGACTCTATTTCCTCCATCTCCTTCTTCTTTTTGTTCTGTTCTCCCTGCTTGGCAGGATGGGAGACCCAGTCAGGGAAAGCCATGTCTTCGGACATTATAGACTCCAGTTCCTCCATCTCCTTCCTCTTTCTGCCCTGTGCCCCCCGCTGTGCAGGGTGGGAGACTCCATCTGACAGAACCTCAGACCATCCAGTGTAAAGGTCATTCCCTGAACCTGATTGACTCTGGGTCCTGCCTGTGGTAGATTTGACTGAGTTTTTTTTTGAAGGAATCTGTTTGGAGATATGTGAGTTTTTTGGGGTGTGTGCAGTGATAGAAGTTGGTGGTAATGTCCTCTTTGGGTCTGACTGAAGAGCATACGATTCTTCCTCTCGAGGCCTGGAACACAGGGTGGAAGAGGAGGGAGATTAATTTAACCTCTATTTCTTTCAGCAGAGTAAGTCAACACGTGTGAGCGGCTCTGAAGTAGAAAATCTAAGAACATCTACAACCTCGGGAATATTACAATTTAGTAAAGGAATAAGCGGCATGATAAGGAATGACAAAAACCAAGAACAGCCTCATGGACAGGAAAAAATTCTGCATACAGTGAGTCTCTATTCTTTAGTATACACACATTTAGTATTGCAAAAGAAGGAAAGACTATTAGTGTCCCTTTCATTGGATTACAAACATCCTAGAGCGCTCTTGAGAAGAGATACCTACCTCTTTTTGTCGACTGGTTGGAAGAAACTGGTAAGAGTGGACTGTTTCTGGGGGGAAGTTTGTGTCGACAACTTCTGTTTCTGAGGGGACATTTTTGTACCACCATTGCCCTTGAATGAAGTCAAGAGCCTAGTTTTATCCTTCTTTTTGTCTGAAATTAAAAACACAATCATTGTAAACTCTATGATTTACACTGATAATGTCTCATCAGAGGTGACTTACATGGAGTGAGCAGGAAGGGGTTCACTTTGATAGGGGAAATGACTGGATGGAACAAATTTGTGGATGAAGAGATCTGCTTGCTTTTCAGTTATATAGGTAATCTCAACAGTTGTAATCCAACATCTGCCATGGAGGCCAATGTGTTACCAGGTTTCTATGAGTCTACCTTGGAATGATGGCTTTAGCTTTTTCATTTGCAGGGCTGTGTCCTCCACAGTGTTAAATGATGAGCTTATCATTTCACCAACAGTTAACACTTGTGATGGTTCTGTGTTAGCCACATACACAGTGACATTTTGAGATGCTGCAGGTAACACAGTCTCCTCCACAGCATTCTGGGAAAGCGTAGCACTTGAAATTCTGGGTCTTACACGTTGCACAGAATCTGAAACCCCAACCACCAGTGTCAGAACAATTGCAATGAATTACAAAACAAAATTAAAGCATCAATGAAGAAAGGCAGCTGATGCAGTACCATAACAATTTCATTGAAACACAGGTTCTAGTCAGTGGCACTCACCTGAGTCTGTTAATGGATTTGAGGGATTGCAATACTTTTCACAGGAGGCGTAGATGGCAGCCAATCCTATCTCAGACTCTGTGATGAATCGAAGGCCTTTTCTGAGTCAGCGGTAAGTTGACAAGCCAAAAGTAGGAAAGAACAAATGAAAGACGTAAAGAATAATCACCAATTTTTTCAGAAAAAGTAGTCAGTAATGGTGCCTCTTTGGCAGTTGATTTCAAAAGCATTGCTCTGTAAGACTGAGAATTTCCACATACTCTTGTAGGATCAGCCCGACCGAATTCGCCCACTCTGTGGTGGAGGCAGGATGGGGAATCTGAGAGTTCGCTGTTGCGATGTCAACCACACAGCTCTGCGGAGACTCGAGCAGATACCTGGGTAATGACCCCTCCTCCAGCAGCTGGCTCCTTCCACCGCCAAAGCTGACTGCGATTGTCAGACGCTTTAGCTGCAGACAACATGCAGGGGGAGCAGTTACACCAAAAATACCTGTTTTTACACAATAATTGGTTGAGCGAAAAAGTAAGAGACACTAGATAGAAAAGACGATAAAGCGTGCTTGTGTCTAATAATCATTTTGCTTCAACTCATTTTTCAATAACTGTCTCTTTGTGAAGGGCTTTCCCTATCCTGTAATAGGGCCATTAGAAAATGCTTTATTTATGTCATTGTACATACATACAACAAAATGTGTTATTTGCATTTCATCCATTCTACTGTATAGGAGCGGTGGGTGGCCGCAGTGCCCAGAGAGCAGTTAATGTTTAAGTATTTGTTCCAGGACACTTCCAACATGCTTTTTGAAGGAGCAGGGTATTGAACCAGCAGCCCTACTGATCAATAGACGACCTGTTCTAGCTCCTGAGCCATACGGCCCCCACGAAAAAATAAACAACTCAAATCCTAATTGTCAAGCTATTCCATTGAGGATTTTTACAAACTCCAAGTAGCCAAACAGCAGTTAATCTTCAAATAATTAGAGTGATTATACATGCATGACCTGAACTTAAGATATAATATTGGGGAATAGGAAACATGACTGTAATGTTATAAATTTTCAGCCAGATATGCTTTGTATATCCTGTTGCTGTACAGTAATAGAGGATCGTACCTGTTTGGTGCTGAGAAAGAGGAATGTCTTTCCTGCAAAGAGTTGTTTACGCTTTTGGTTTGCCCTGAGATCCACTTCCTCCTCATTCAAGCTGGGCTCATCAATTTCAGGGATGAAACTTAAAAAGTAAAACAAAATACACAGGGCATTAGGAGACTCACCATAGCCTCAAGAGTTCAGTTCAAGCTAAATGT
>OMLC01039242.1:0-16439 GCA_900302585.1 Regalecus glesne
GTGACTTTATTGATAAAATAGTTTCTGATCAAATTTGTAGTATGGAACCAAGCATGCCAACATGACCCTGCGTGAGTTTTGTGTGTGTGTGTGTGTGTGTGTGTGTGTGTGTGTGTGTGTGTGTGTGTGTGTGTGTGTGTGTGCGTGTGTGTGTGTGCGTGTGTGTGTGTGCGTGTTTGTGTGTGTGACAGAGAAAGTCTGTGATGTTTGCATACCCTCTTTTCCAACTGGGCCAACTGCTCCTTGTAGAAAGTATCCAGCGCTTTCAGTTCAGCATCTTTCTTGTGCAGCCGCTGAACCTTTGAGAGAACAAACAAAAGTCTCAGCTGAGTTAGACCAAATCAATATAAACAAGCATCTCTTTTGGGTTTGTACATGATCAGACCTTCAGAATGTTTTGACAAACCACGGGCCCGAAGCAAGGCTAAATTTAAACACTGAAGGTCTCGGGCTTCAGTAAACTAAGGAACAGCTTCTTTCCTCAGACCTCTTGATAAATAACAACCACACACACAAACACAAGTCCCACCACAGCATCTTTTCAATATCTGATTAACACCTCTGTAATATCCTTGACTACTGATCATATATGCATCCATTATTGCTTTTTATACTCGATTGATCTCTACTCTTACCTATACTCATTTATACCTTACTCTGTTTTGCCTATTGCTTTATATGTATGTGTAGGTATATACACCCAAAGACCTTTTATCACGTATCTTTATTTTACTATATTTTATCTTTATCTTATGTTTCTGTAATGGAGTCTCTCAGTCCAAGAATTTGACTTAACTGTACTTGCACAACCGGAACTACAATAAACATTTTGAATCTTAAAAACATGCCCGGAAACTGTTGACTTCAAGTTTCCACTAATTTATTTGGATAGTTTGAAATTGATCATCTTTGTCTTCCACAAGCTATACAATTTGTTACTGTCGCTGAAGAAAAATGACAGATATGACCGATGCACATTAGAAATAATAATGGAGACTATTTACATATAAGTGGCTCTCTGAATGCTTACTAGCTGAGGTCATGGTAAGAATGATTTCACACTTGGTTAATTTTAAGTGACTGAAGTGGACTCAAATCATGGCTCAGTAGATTCTTATGCACCTGTGAAAGTGCCGGAGGAACCCTGACCCCAGAATAATTTCACATTAATCTGAAGGCACTGTATTCCTATACATAATAAATTCATGGATGCAAATGGTTGAAAGAAAAGCTTAAGTTTCAATTTAGACATTACTTAAAGGTATGAGTAGGATTTGTTTAAAGTTAAGACTCATCCATGCATAATCACTCTAAATCATCCTTTGTGACCCACTATACGTGTTCGGTGGTGTCCGTATCTGCAGAGACCCTGTCCTCTGCCTCTATTGTCTTATTTTTCTTATTTTACTGCATACAAGATGTTTCTGGGTGTTAAGATTCGGGCAGTGGGACTCAATAAAAACGTAGTGTCCAGCTGCCAGATTTAAATCATATAAGCAAATACCCAAAAGGAAACTACAACTATAGCACATACAGTGCTAAAAAGATACAAATATAGCAAGCTAAAATACCAATCTGACAAAATTATTTACGAAACGAGAATCAAAATGGTGTTGGCCTTCACCCACTGGCGAGCCCTGAAGAAGGGGATGGGAAACTGGATCTCCAAGTTTGCCTTGACAGCACTGATTGGAGTGTTTTTGAGGCAGCATCTACAAACTCGGACAAACTTGCCTACACTGGGACATCTTACACTCTGATTTGGGAGAACATGAGTATTCCACCAAAACTTTCTGTAGCAATAGCAGCAGTAAGCCTTGATTCTCAGCAAAACTCGGGTAGCTTTTTCAGGCCAAAGAGAAAGCCCAGAGGGGTGGAGATAGGATCAGATAGAACCAAACCAGGGATACATTCACCTTGGAACTCACACTGGCAAAAAGATGCTACTCTGAAAAAAATTGACAAAATGTTTTGCCAATGACCTAGCATCAGCCTTGTGAGGTCTGAAATACATTACTAACTAGAGAGGACAACCCTCCCGCAAGAACCCATCAACTGCCTGATGATTTAAATAGGTTTTACTGTAGGTTTGATAGTGTTCATTCACAGCTCTCACCCTCTCCAGCCACAACACCCCCTGCCAGACCCTCTCCTCTCCCCACTGGCCCCAACCGCACTCAGGATCTGTTTTGATGATGTGTGCAGGCACTTCCAGAGACATAAGACCAGGAAGGCACCAGGCCCAGATGATGTGTGACCCTCCTGTCTAAAAGTCTGTGTTGACCAGCTGGGTCCATTTTCATAGTGTTCTCCAACACATCATGGGAGCTGTGTAAAGTATCCTCCTGTTGAGCTCCACTATCATCCCAGTCCCTAAGAAACCCCATATCACCTGATTAAATGACCACAGGCTAATTTCTCTAATGTCTGTAGTCATTAAATTCTTTGAAAGACTGGTGTTGGCCCTCCTGAAGGGAATTGCTAAACTTCCTGCAGTTTCCCAACTGACCAAATAGGTCAGCGGAGGATGCAGTCAGCATAGGATTGCAATATATCTTCCATCTCGACTCCCCAGTGACATATGCAAGGGTCCTGTTTGTGGGTTGTAGACTTCAACACAGTGTTCAACACCATCATCCCAGATATTGTGATCTCCAAACTCTCCCATCTCACTGTACTAGCCTCAATCTGCCGGTGGATTATACATTTCCTGACAGACAGCAGGCAGCTAGTGAGGCTGGGGGAAATGACAACCAGCACTCAGACAAACAACACTGGTCCCACCCCAGGGATGTTTGCTTTCACATCTCCTCTTCTCCATCTACACAAATGACTGGACCCCAGGAGACCCATCTATTAAGCTCCTGAAGTTTTCAGATGACACAACCATCACTGGCCTAATCCGGGATAGTGACAAGCTTGAATATAGATGGGAGGTTGAACAGTAGGTCCTCTGGAGTGGGCATACCAACCTGTAGCCAAATTTACTCAAAACTGTGGAGATTACAGTGGATTTAAGGATGAGCCCCCCCGCAAAAACCCCCACCTCATTATACTCAACAGTAAGACACCTGCAGTGAAAACCTACAGATTTCTGAGTTTAACAATCTCCCAGGACCTAAGGTGGACATCCAACATAGACATAATCATCAAAAGTGCCCAGTAGAAGATAAACTTCCTTCATCAGCTCAGGAAGTTTAATCTGGCTCAAGGAACTGCCGATTCATTTCTAAACTGTAATAATCCAGTCTTTCCTCTGCACATCTATCACAACTGGTTTGGATCAGCCACCAAACAGGGGACTGACTTCAATGGACAGTTTAATCTGCAGAGAAAATAATGGGTGCCAAACTACCCTCCATTCAAGATTTATACATCTCCAGAAAATGGGGAAATGAGCAGGTAACATCACTAGAGACTCATCACAATGTGCTCACAACCTGTTCAAACTCATCCACTCTGCCAGGTGCTGATGAGCACTGCACATCAAAACAACCAAAAATAAAAAAGTTTCTTCCCACGAGCTTTCATCGAAATGAACACTTAACATTGTCAAACTCCAACCTTATATCTTGTTTATATACTTTAATGCTCTATCGTCTCCATCTGCCTCAGGCAGGTAGCCTGCTAACATTTGTTTCAGCATCCTGGAAATATCCCCTGCACCAATGCACTTTATTGTCTCTTATTTTTCCTCTTTGTAGTCTATCCTAGTGTATATAGCTGAAGATTGTTATGCTTTCATTCCATGTGAAGTACCTGAGAGAGCCATGAAATGAGAATCAAATTCCATGTATGTGAAAATGTGGCCATAGCCTTCAGGCCAAAGATGATATAGTCACAGAAATATTAAGCCAAGTCATTTTATTCGTACAGCCCAATATCACAAATTTCCCTCAGTGGGCTTTACAGCAATAAAACATCTTCTCTTTAGACATTTATATCAGATAAGGAACAACTCCATTAAAAAAACCTCAGGGAGAGCAACAGAGGAAGAATGTCTTGATGCATGGTCAATAATCCAGGTAAGGGAATCACAAAAAAATGTGAATTGGTTCAACTGGATAAGAAGTTTCTTCAGAAACATTTCTTCACTCAAACAGGAGTCGTCTTCAGTTTGAGCTGACTGCACCATCCCCACCCATATAAACTATACAGTTGCATGCCACACAAGAAAAGGTTAGTTTCATATGCAAGTTGGTCCTTGACTGCTCATTCAGTGGTAAATTTTACTATTCACAGCGGACTGGGGAATATATGGAATCACAGCATTGTAGGACAACAGATGTACTCTCAGGCCACCACTTTTGTTCAAGGATGGTTGTTCCCTCTTGACATAAATGGCCTCCTTCACCCCCCTTTCAAACCAGTGTTTCTCCCTATCGAGGATGTGAACATCATCATCTTGAATGAGTTGCCACCAGCCTGTAGATGGGTGTAGACCCCAGAGTCCTGGCCTGAAGTGTTGGCTCTCCTGTGTTGTTGCATCCCCTTAGCCAACACCTGTTTGGTTTCCCCAATGCACAAGTCACTGCAGCGTAAACATGATTGCTTTTGAGTTTGTGCCAAGGGGCCTGATCCTTGGAGTGCATCAAATGTTGGTGCAGTGTGTTTTGGGGTCTCAGAGCAACTGAAAGACAATGTTTCGAAAGTATTTGTCTCAATTGTTCTGAAATATAGAATCACTACAGGGCTGCACTCGAAGAGGCATTCTTCTCCCTCCACTTGGCTGGAGCACTGTTTGGGAGGCGTCCTGGCTTTGACACTACACTTAGCCATGGCCTGTTTAATGCGGGATTTCTCTTCCTCCCCGGCCACTGAGTCAGTGGGGACATTTTCAGCTTGGTGGTACAGAGTCCTGATGACTCCCAGTTTATGTTCCAGTGGGTGGTGGAAGTCAAACCTTCAATACTGATCCATTTGTGAGGGTTTACGGTAAACATTCACAATCAACTGTACCCCATTACCAATCTTAATTTCACAGTCCAAGAGTTTTATGATCCCTATCCAGTGACACCTCCTAGTCATTGGTTCAGGTTTCTGGATGACACCTGGGTTAAAATTGAACCTAAGGAATTATCACATTTCATGAACCACATTAATTCAGTGGACAACCACATCAAGTTCACCAGGGAGGATGTTAAAATGACATATTGGCTTTCTTGGACTGTGGAATTAAGATTGGTTATTATTATTATCATTATTATTATTATTATCATTATTATTATTATTATCATTATTATTACTGTTATTATTATCATTTTTATTTTCATTTTTTTCTTTATTTTTCTTCAAACGGTACCAAACTTTGAAACTGCGGTCAGCGAAGTGAACACTGTCACAGTCAGCCAATCACTACCGATGTTGTGTACGGGTGACTTCACTGACAATGAAGCATGAAACTATTTGGGTAAATGAACCGTGTTAGATTTGAAAGTGGATTGGGTAAAATCACAGAACCATCATCATGCTAGACATGGTGAGTTCTAAAGTGTAGTAACATTTTTCACAATTGAGAGCAATTCTCTAAAATGTAACTACTGTAAGCGTGTTCATCCATAATAATAATAAGGATAATAATAATAACTATAATCTCCTTTACAAGGAAAGTGAATGTTAATGAACATTTAGAATGTAAATATACCAGATTTAGCCACCAGGTGAGATTTCATTTGTCTTCTCAAGCACTTAAGGGTTCAATGTCTTGCTCAAACACACATCAACACGCTCTCTGGAGTTACCAGGAGAAACCACCAATCTTCCAATCGCCAGATGACTTCCCCAACCCCTGAGCAACGCCACCCCATCCAACCATTGGTAACTACTTATCCAACATTATGTAACAGAGTCCTGCTGGAGCCCATCCCTGTCCTAATTGGACGAAAACAGGGAGACACCCTGGGTAGGTCCTCATTCTATCTCAGGGCTACAGTAGTTAGGGGTTCATTATCCTCTTTAAATGTTGTACTCTCTAAATTGTAATTGCAGTTTCATTATTCTGTTTGGGGTCAGCATAGCTAAGTGGGTAAAACAGTTGCCTGGGAATCAGAAGATTGTAGGTTCAATCGCCAGTCCTGTAGGAAGCATTTTGAGTTGTCCTTGACCAAGACACTGCTCCCCAAATGCCACATGGTGGCTGCTCACTGCTCCTAAACAATAGGATGGGTTGAATGAGGGGAACTGCAAATTTCCTCTAGTGGGGCTGATTAGGGAAAATAATAAAATGTTGTACTCTGTAAATTGTATTTTATTCTATCCACACAACATCCATTGTACGACTGCCTATCTCGGGAGAGTGAGGGATCCTTCCTTTATTACAATCCATGAGGCTTCTCCCTATTTTCGCTCACTGATAAAGAGATTTTTTAGGGAGTTTTCCCCCAAAAAAGTCCTGTCATCTGCACATCCATCACTGTCTGGTTTGGATCAGCCAACCAAACAGGACAGGGGCAATTTTCAGCGGACAGTTATGTCAGTAGAAAAGTCATTGGCGCCAAACTGCCCTCCATTCGAGATTTATGCATCTCTAAAGTTGGGAAATGGGTGGCTATATCACTGCAGACTCATCACATCCTGCTCAAAATCTCTTCCAACTCCTCCCGTCTGGTAGAGGCTACAGAGCACTGTACACTAAAACAACCAGATATGGAAACAGTTTCTTTCCATTGGGCTGTTATTCAAATTGAATGTATGCACATCAGGAAATGACAAACCAGTAATTTTAGGTTTGATTCCACCATGGGCCGTCAGGAAGGGTATCTGGCCTTAATTTCCCACACTCCATTTAGGTTCGTGTCAACCTCAAAATGTGGGGACTAATCGGGACATGTAAAATGGACCTTTGGTGCTGAAAAAGACTTACATTATTAAAAAAGAGGAGGAACTATGTTCATCAGTTTGGTCAACAAACATGTCTATGCATATATGTGTGCTATATAGTAATCCATACATTTCTTAGGAGTTTTTCAAACAGACCTTCTGCAGTACTGATCTGAACCGATTTGTGTCTTTCTCCCATAACTATCACACTATGGTACTCAAATGAATTCAACCCTGATATGTTAAAGCTTTTTGTATACGGTACTGCCTTAAATGTACTACATACACTCAATGTATTTGCCTTAAAGTTTTGCCCCCATCAAGATATCAAACAACCCAATGACACAGTGGTTCATCAATAGCTACTGCTCTAGCTATTACTGAGCCACCAACTGGCCAATAAGTTAGTTCATAGGCAGAAAGTTCTACGGGGCTAACCTTGCATTTAGCCGGTCAAGATACTGTCGGACTTAAACGTTTCGCGAGGTTCATAGTGTTTGCATGGTTATCTTTGATTTTCTTTGTATATTAAATATGTGTGTTGTCCATTGAAGTGGAGTTAACGTTTATCCAATAGCAAATGCAAAATATCAATTTTGTACACCTATACAGATGTTCATAGCACAAATATATTTACCCATATCTAATTAAAAGCACATGTAAATACACAGGTATAAATGCACAAAAACCCATAAATATGCATGCAAAGAAAGAACACTGAGCTTTGCTTGATAGAAAAATTGGAAGCAGCATGTTGTAGCAAGGAGTAAATAAAAAAATAAAAAAAACGAAAAACAAGGATGGAGATGCATGACACAAAAAGTGAAGGCAGGCTTAGGAAAGCTATCGCACAAAATAAATAGAAACGGAATACTCATATTTTATGGCCACTGTGGCTTTGACCCTTGATCTCTTTAGTGTTGGTGGTTTGTAGGCTTTTCAATGTGTGTGGATATTTAAAAGGGAATTAGTGGAAGGGTAATACAGGTGAGCAAGAACTGTATGTTACCAACAAAAACATTCTCATTTGATTCTGCACTGTTCACTTACCTCCATACCCCTCCTGTACTATCTACAGATTTGACATGCTTATTACAATTACATATCTCTCCAATATACTGTTAAATATGTGGTATGAATTGTTGATTTATATTTTTAAATGAAATAATAATTTTAATACTGATTTTTTTTCTGGATTTCTTTTCATGGTGGAATCTAAATTATTATTTTTATTTTATAAAATAGGACCTCTATACCATTAGTTTTGGATCGTTTTAGTTTTAACTTGTGTCATATTCTTTAGCTTTTTAGAGTTTTAACCGATGCCTAAGTATTTTACTTCAAGCAATGCCAGCCATGCTGTGTAGTTGTGGAACTGATAAATAGAACTTGATTTTAAACTATTAAGTCAAATTAATATGTTTTTTTCATTGTTTTCATTAGATGTAGTCACAGCTTATGTTAAATGAGAGGCTTGTTCTGCAAGTCATGATTAGTCCCCATAACGTTGGGGTGGAGATGGACTTAGATGGAGCTAAGGGATTGAGGCCAGATACCCTTCCTGACATCCCATTGTGAATTCCAACCTGCTACCCCTAGGTATTCAGTTCCTGATGTGAGCTCACTCACCACTGAGCTACAGCAGGCCCATCACAGCTAATGTTATATAACTGAAAAAAAACTTCTCCATAGTCCCCCAATTTATTTATATTTTTGGGTGGTTGTCTTGTTTAGTTAGAGGAGTACATCGGTCCAAAAGTATGTGAAAATATATTCCACTTCACTTAGAAACAATTAATAGGTCAGACAAACTGGCAAATGGTAACATAGATAGGTGAGCAGAAGGGGTGGAGAGCTGCAGGGCCATTAATATGGAGGGACACGGGGATAAAATTGACAGTGATGCAAGAGCAAAGAAGAGAGGGAACAGAAGAAACCATGAGGAGTTAGAGGGTCAAGATGAATCTTACCATGACTTCTACCTCTTCTGTGGGCTGATAAAGTTTGAAAATAGGAAAAAGCAAGAGATAAGAGGCAGATTAGGATTAAAGTCATGTTAGAACAGAATGACCCACAAATGGGAGATAGAGACCCCAAGGTTAAGCAAAGCAGATCTCACCAGCACCACATCAAGGGAAAAATACAATTTGCATATGTTTTATGGCTTTTTTTTAACCCGTCTTGAGTGCTACTGTTAAGTGGGAGTTTAACCAAGAATAATGCATCAAGAATAACATTTGAAACAATCACATTGGATAACATTATATGAAAAACCACATTGCTTCAATACACTATCCTGAAACGGACATTTTCCACACATTAAATAAATAGGCCTGATCCAAAATTCAGACCTACCAAGTAATCAAATCAAACGAAACCATCTAACAATCATTCATATATTGTATGTATCTCCGTTCTGACAAAGACAAACAAGGTGAAAAGCATCATCAGTACAGAGGGTAGAGAGAGACGATAGAGGCTTATCTGGTATAAGAACAGGCACAGACACATAAGTAGAAAGATTCATCATAATTATCAGGGCTGCTGAACGCAGAGTCAAACGAGTGCATATCAGTTGGGTTTCATTAACTGGCTTAAATGGAAGGATTGGAGAGACTGCTGGTAAAAGATAAATAGTGGTATTGAGAGACAGAAAGAGGGAGGGGAGGAAGAGGGTGAGAGATGGCTGCAGAGAGAACATTCTGATAGAATCAGAATCTGAATGAGAGATGTTTTCACTAACCACTTCAATAATTAGTAAAGCATTCAAATGCATTATACCATTTCAAGTGATCCATACACGTGAGTGAACTGAAGATGTCACCTGTTTGAGTGATGGAATGTTTCTTAATAAACATCTGATCCAGTTGTACCGATTCACCTCATTTTTGTGATTCCCTAACCTGGATTATTGAGCATCCATCAAGACATTGTGGAAGCCATTAACATCTAATTCTCATGCTTTCTCCACAGAAACAACAGCTCTTGCAATTCAACTCTTCTTAGCACCCATAAATGCACAGAAATTAAATCGTAAAGATTTGGGTACTTCATAAAGATGCATCAGTAGAATAATAAATCCAACTCTGATAGTCTTAATATTATTGCCTCAACTAATGTGCAAATTCATTCACCACTTCTAAGAGAGGTAACATTAAAAACACGATGCCTTCATTGAGATTGATGGTCTTCCATAAATTGTTGGTGCTAAAGAAGGAGCACATATCTAGATTATTGCCACAAGTATGAATAACAATACATTTGTAAATTGCAATTGAAACCACAAAATAAACAAAATTGTGATGATTGCAAACTATTTGATTATCAGTATTATTGTCAGATGGCCTTGGGCCTACACATCCCTCAAGGGTGCACAAGAGTGGACTCAAGCTTTTGTCCGAGCACAACCACATACCATCTGGCTGTCACTTACTCGGCCAAAAAGAATATTCCCATAGAGGTGGCTTATGATCCGCTTGTCACAGCCTTCTCTTCCTACGCAACCTAGATAAGTGGAGATTTAAACCAGCCTTGAACCTGAAACATTCTTCTTACACCAAATTAACAGAATAAAAACAAATTTACATATATCAACTTCAGGAAATGTATATATTCATTCGGACTGAAAAACCCCCACTGCAGAGAAAACTACATCACAATATTTTCACCTTACAGCTTGTATGTGATGTCACGTCCTTATTCTAGGAGTCCTACTCCTTGCTGAGAGTGCGTGTAGAAAGCTTAGTAACTTCTTCGCAAGATTTCTTCTGTGATACAAGTTGTTTTTTTTGTCAAAGGCTGGGTGATTTATAAGCAATATTATGAATATTGTGGTGATTTCAATATACCTTATATGTAGCAAATTGGTTCCCTGAAAACCAGACCTGTTGAAGTAGTGTTGCAGTGACTGCCTCGTTGTCTCATGAGTATAAGAGAATTGGTAAAGTATTGATCTCATGTGGCCAGACCTCTGTCCAGACAAGCACATGGTGTTTGTTAATGTAACCCTATCTTTTCTGGCAGTTAGGATGTTATCTCCCTTAGGTTTGCATTGAATCTCCAATATAGCCTTTACCACAAGGAAGGAATGGATTATGGATATGCTCCAATAGACTGCAGCTCAGGGGCCTGAGATGTGCAAGGGGCCCCGACAGGCCGTATTATTTTTAATTACTTCAAATGTTACTTAAAAAAAACATGGACAACCATTGGCTGATACGAAACAATTAAAGTCAAGTCAATTTATTTTATTTGTACTTCATCACAAATTACACATTTGCCTCAGGGGGCTTTACAGCAGGACAACATCCTGTCCTTAGACCCTACCATCAGATAATGAACAACTTTTCTTTTTTGAAACAAACTTTTCACAGAGACAAAAATAAGAAGAAACTGGAGGGACAGCAACCGAGGAAGTATGTCTCCTAAGATGGGCAATGGATTTGGATTGTGCATTGTGGATTTTGTGCATACAGAATTTATGGACTAGGACATTGAAAGAGGATAAGAGAATTAATATTAAATTATAAGACATATGAAATGAGATGGCATAGCTCAGTGGGTAGAGTGGTCGCCTGGCGATCGGAAGGTTGGAGGTTCAATCCCCGGTCCTGCAGAGAAGCGTGTCGAGGTGCTCTTGAGCAAGACACTTATCCTCTAACTGCTCTGCCCTGTGATAGACTGGCGATCTATACAGGGTGTACCCCGCCTCTCGCCCGATCAGAACGGAGATAGGCTCCAGTTCCCCCGCGACCCGATTTCGGACAAGCGGTTGACAATGGATGGATGGATGGATGAAACGGGATGGCATAGCTCAGTGGGTTGAGTGATCGTCTGGTGATCGGAAGGTTGCAGGTTCAATCCCCGGTCCCACAGAGAAGCGTGTCGAGGTGTCCTTGAGCAAGACACCGTTCCCCTAACTGCTCTGCCCTGTGATAGACTGGCAACCTATACAGGGTGTACCCCACCTCTCACCCAATGAGAACGGAGATAGGCTCCAGTTCCCCCACGGCCCGATTTCGAATAAGTGGTTGACAATGGATGTACAGATGGAAGATATATGAAGTATATGAGGGGGTGGCATGGCTCAGTGGGTAAAACGGTCGTCTGGTGATCGGAGGGATGCAGGTTCGATCCCCACACCTGCAGAGAAGTCTGTTGAGATGTCCTTGAGTAAGACACTGTTCTCCTAATTGCTCTGCCCTGTGCTAGATTGGTGACCTATGCAGGGTGTACCCTGCCTTTCAACCAATGAGAACGGAGATAGGATCCAGTTAAAAGGTAAAAGGGTGCAGATAAAAGGGTGGTGGAGCTCAGGAGGTACAGCAACCATCCAATGATCAGAGGGTTGGTGGTTCAATCCCTGGTTCCTCCAGAGAGCATGTCAAATTGTCCTCGAGTAAGACACTGAACCCCAAACTGCCTGGGATGATAGATGAAAATTAGCCTGGTGGCTAAATCTGGCATATTTATGTTTGATTCTAAATGGTCATAAATATTTAATGTCAGTATAAAAGTTGATTGATTCATTCATTCATACATGTATTTGTAGTTAAAAAATTATGTGGACGAGAGTATCCAGGTAGTGACTACCATCATCATTGAAACCTAGAAAGAGGACAGACAACACATGCACAGGGGAGACTCACATCACACTGTTCACATACACAGAAGAGAAAGGAGAAGAAATCCTTCAGAGAGAGGAAAAAAAAGAAAAGTGAGAGAAGAGAAAATTTTGAAATGGTCAATAACCTCTTCTCTATAATTCTATTGGTAGAAGATAGCTTGGTAAATTCACCTAGATAGAAACCGACCCGTTATGCAGTACAGATTGGAAATTATTCAACTTAAAGGCACTAATTGTAGATTAAGGCGATAAGATTAGTTTTAATCTTTGGATTCAAAGGACTCAACAGACTGTCTGATAGCAGCAGGCAGGTAATTCCACAAGGATGTGGTCTGATAGGAAAAGCCTCAGCCAACACCTGGCTTCTTTTAAAATGTGGATACACCGAGGAGCCCTCAATTTGGAGAGCAAAGAGTCTAATATAGAATATACAGTTTAAGGAGGTCAGACAGGGATGATGGGGCAAGCTCATTCAGGATTTTAAGTCAGCAGAAGCACCATGATCTGACATGGATAGGAAGCCAATGAAGGGAGGCAAGAGTTGGTGTTATATGGTCAAATTGTCTAGTTTTTGTTACTAGCTCCATCATTTTAAGCCATCTGAAAACGTTTAGTAAAAGAACACGGCAGACTTGAGAGCAGGACATTGCAGTAATCAACTCTGGAAGAAACAAATCCATGTATTAGAGCTGTGGTTCTTAACTGGAGGTATCAGTGGTGGTACGTGAGCTATCTGCAGGTGGTATGTGAGAATAATTATTAACAGCCTATTTAATAAGCATAACCTGTTAAATCACTTTCATTTAGTTGACACCGTTATCCAAAGTGACATCCATTTCAGAGTCAGGTACACTCTGCACTGACTAGGATTTGAACCAAGGTCTCCCACTCGGCAAGCAAAAATTTTGCCAATGAACCACCAATGAACAGGGTAAACCGTATTAAAATCTAAATATATTTACATAAAAGGAAAAAAAAACATCTAATTCACAAAGACGAAACAAACTGAGGAGAATAGAAATTAATTAAAACTCACCCCAATAAATAACTAGCCCTGTAATCATCGTTATAATGTTCACAAGTGTTTTTGACTGGATGGACTCGTTCTCCCATAATCGTCTCGTATTTAAACCCCTAACCCAAACCTAGTGATAGCCACTGTTAACTAGAGAGAAGCCCGCTGAAAAGCTAACCTTACCTAACCGGTAACTGGATCACATGTAAAGGGTAAAATCTAGAGAGGAGAGGGATGGATAAGTGCTCAGAGCACAGCATTCCTATGAGGAGCAGGAATAAAATTGGTAACACCGGAGAAATAGATGAAAAGAAAAAGAAAATGATATCCTTTCCCTATTTCAACACATTGCCTGTGTTGACAAGAGAGACAAATTATTTCACAGAAAGTTGTCTGAATTTAGAGGAAGTCAGTCAAATATGAAAGGGCAATGACAACATCAACCAAAGCCGTGGAACTTCTTTTTTTTCTAAATTTTATCCCCTTTCTTTTTCCCACCCGAATTCCCTGAGTTGTCTATTGCTAGCTCAGTCTCTTTGATACCGCTCTAGAACATCAACAGGAAGAAGGAAGCCGTAGCATGCGAGTCCTCCAAGTCACATGACGACTAGCACGCGCTAATTTGCACATCACGGTAACGTGGGGAAAGCACAGTCATTGACCGTCAGAGGAGAATGAAGGAGAATACTTTCCCTTCACTTAACAGCGAGCGCCCGGATGACCCAGAGGGGGATATTAGTGAACCCAGAACACTATACCCATGTGAGGCGTAGCCAATTATACTGCACTAACATTGGCCCTCCGGCTGTGGTTGGAAACGGCACAGCCAGAGTATTTTTACTTTTGTTGCTTTGCATGGTTTTCTCATGCAGTAGCTTGGCACGAGCACTCCCCTTTCCTTTTCCCTCCAAAGAGGAAGGTTTTATACTCTTCTGATGCTTCTGATTGGTTCTCCTGTCATGTTAGAAATTGCAGCTCCTACCTCTCGTCTACCGGTCTAATTGTCTCCCTCTGGAGCATAGTCTGAGCGATTTCCAAGTTGCAGCAACAACAATATCGATTAAAAGTGTCTCCCAGTGCTGGAAGTACTCTCCCTTCTATCCACCTTGTAAATCCCACAAAAGCAATGCCTTGAGTAATTCATGGTTACACTTATATAATTTCATGTTAGGAAAGACATTTACATCACAAAAAGTATATTTTATTGTAGTTAAAAAGATCGCTTGTTTACAAGTGTGTGCATGGAGAAGTGTTAGCATGTTAGAAATAGACTGATGATATTTGTTTGTGTTCTGTTCTTGTTACAGTTTTCACTCTATCTGTAGGATGATGAAAGACTCAGTAAAAATCACCTACGGTTTAAAAATGTCTTGGTGCACCATTTTCCCAACAGTTTAGCTAGTTGGATAGCTGCCATTCAGACACTGCTGGTGAAGACAACATAGTGAAAAGACAGTGAAAAACTGGTGTTGTACATCCCAGTGAGATGGATCCAAAACAAATTGACAAAATGTCAGTTGTAAGTATGAACAGTAACCAGTCATTTGCATCGTCTAGTAGTTCAGCAAAACATACTCGTGCTAAAGCAGAAGTAGCTAAAGCATGTGCTTGATATACAGACTAAGAAGCTGCAGTGAAAATAGAGAGAGCTGCTAAGGAGGCCAATTACCAGTAAGAAAAATCAAAAAGAGATTTTGGGCTAGAAGTGTTCGCTTTCCGTCAAGAGGCAGGAGCCTCCAAAGCCAAAGTCTCTGTGTGGGAAGCGGCAGATGCAATGGAAAATCCGGCACTATTAGATGAGGTAGGCCTATTACATTGCATTATAGGCATTTGGCAAATGCTCTTATCCAGACCGACGTACAACAAGTGCATAGGGTCAAGGTAAAAAAGATACTGGAGCAACACTAGAAGCTAGATAACAATCATAGTGCCATCATAAGACTCTGACGCAACATCGACTAAGAAACACCAACCAAAATACACTAACAAGACTGCATGTGCCTAAACCAAGTACATCAAAAAGAAGAAAAGGAAAATAAAATGAAGTTGATGAGTGAATATGTGCAGTCTCTAAAATCAATCAAATCCAATCGGTTTCAGTTTGACCCACACTCACACAAAAAAAGCGTTTTCATTGCCTTCCCAGCACAAGAAGCCATTACTTCTAGACCCTCAACATATCAGCCCCTTCCAGACACCACCTTGCCGTTAAGTCTCGACAATTATAATGCAAGATGTCGGCCCTCTGTCTCTCCAAATGAGTTGTCACATGTTCATACCAGCAGCCGTTCTGCTTTAGGAAAACATGACTTTGACCTTGTGACCGAGTATGTGCCACCAACGATCTAAGTGGAAAATCAGGCTCCAAAAAGAGAAGCTGAACCTGGGAGCAATTCAAAGGTGTGACGCGCCCACTCAAATGAATCTGCACAGCCCTTCCCTTCCTACCATGTGCCAATGGCTAGCCAGAGAGCTCCCACAACTGAACATCTGGCACAATACTTAGCTCGAAGTGACCTAGTGAGTTCAACATTATATCAATTTGATGATAAGCCTGAAAACTATCGCGCTTGGCGGTCATCATACAGCAGCGCAATTCAAAGGCTAGGCCTCAAAGCTAATGAGGAATTAGACTTAATGACTAAATGGCTAAGTAAAGAATCCAGTGAAGATCAATCAAAGCTATGAGAACTAGCAGACTTGCTAATGGAACTACACTGCACCAAGGAGGATAGCTACCTCCTAGCACTGTCTTAGCTGGACACGCTTCCTTATGGGCTTCAGGAAGATCCAATCTCTGCTGGTTCAAGACAAAAGGACGAAAATGAAGGACATCTTCCACCATTTGAGTTATGTTTCAGGGTTATATGCAACAAGGCCCGGAAGAGGAATGACCCCAGCTTTGCTCTTCCACGGGCTAGCTGGTTCCCCCCAAAAAATCTTTCTAAAATCACAAGGAACCCCATTTCAGTTCACCAC
>OMLC01039246.1:0-15653 GCA_900302585.1 Regalecus glesne
CAGGGTGGTGCTTTTGATTTGAAAAGACCTGATGTTCACATCTAACTTGATTCAAAAATTGAGCTCATAAGGTGAACTCATTAACTACAACAACAGGGTAATGACCAGTTCTGTATAGCCTTTTGGTTCAGTGACATGGGGGAAAATGAAACCCTACACAGACTTTAAACATACTTGTGGCAAAGAAAATAGACTCAACTCCAGAACTACTGTTAGTGACTGTGTCTTGGTTGCGGTGGTTCATGACTTGGTTCCCTAAGTGCTGTGGTTCTGGTGTGTTCAGGGGCTAGGTATTTGCAAGACATCCCTCTAATGAGGAATGTCTCATTTGCAATTGTTTGCAAGTGGGTGCAGCATTCAGTGTGTTTGGTAGAGTACGAGCCACTGACCAAGCTCAGCGTAGTAGAAGGGGAAGTCTCCCAGGTATGTCGAGTACTCAGGCAAGGTGAAGAGACCTCCTGGCAGAGAATTCCACATCAGAGTGCTCCTTGAGGTATGATGCATTATACGATCCTGGATGATCTATACAATTAGACAGAGAGGAGGAAACCAAGGAGGGGCATCAAAATCAGTCTTTACAGCACAGTGGAAATCTGGAACAATAGGAACAAATCTAATGCAGTTGAAAGTCAACAGAACAGAGAATAATGGTGCAAGATGCTTTTGAAGAGGATAAAAAGGAAGCTTGAATTGAAGTAGATGCAGTTCAGGCTGGTGCTCGGGCAGCATGGTAAATACATAATCTAACAGACTCTAGTATCTCCTCTCCTCTAGATCCCCAGAAGACGACCACAGGAAAAGTAACATGGCTCTGTCATAAAGAAATGCAGGAACTTGTAAAACCATACAAACACCAGAGCCGCATAGCGCCTGATTTATACACACCCTTGACAGCCAGGTTTGGGCAGCACTGGCTGACCCATCCAAATGGTTTCAGAATAGCAACATTACTAATAGTCTGCAACCACTAACAACGTTGAACCTTTGTCCACAGCCTATTGCATGGTGGCAGCATCATGAGAAGACATAGGTTAAGGTGAAGGGATGCTACAATGGCTACAGTTACATTCACTACATCCACTGAGAACATTCTTTTCTCTTTTCTAAGACACAACCGAGCTCAGGACCTTCTGCTGGCACTAGTCCACTTAAGGCCATAAAGCTGAAGGATATTGAAGATGACATTGGAGAGAGGAGAAAGATACCCTCCACAAGCTCCTCCTCTAACCCCAGGTCCCCTCCCCCCCTGTGCGTTTAAGCCTCGTAGAGTTTTCATTTGAAAGGAGAAATAACAATCTCAGCAACAGCCAGCACTTTAAAAGGCAGTTGGAAGCCCACTACATGCTTATCATACCCGACTAACGTGAAATAGCCTCGCTATCGAGAAACCTGCTGACTCATACATAGACCCATAGATAGAACCACGTTTAGCAGTATGATAGTGTACCACTGGTGAGTTACACAGGCAGGCAGCAAGCAGCCAGGGTTATGTTCAAGAATTCATTTAAAACCCTCAGATATCTCCCAGATACTCTCACAGCTATAGGACATGTAGACATGTTGAGAGTATCCCACAGTGGTATGCACCTGGCAGGCCGTGCTCTCTACAGTCTGTTGCCTTTGAATAAGGAATAAAGGACAGTCTCCTTTAAATCACTGTGGAAAAATCAAGTGATAAAAATGGGACCGTGTCCAGTAGCTTCAGACTTTGCAACAGCGTCTTCCGTGAGTTGGTAAGAGGTCCATGAATTTGTGTTGTCTCGTACTCTCCCAAGATATACCAATATATATTCTATACACTTCAGCCACAGTCATTATACGGCAACATGAAACGGCAGAAGCACACAGAAGGTGAACCAGTTCCTCTGGACACAGGGTTTAATGAAAGAGACGTTCCATCACTCACACAGGTGACCTGTTCAGTCTTTACTGAGACGTCTGATGAAACGCTTCCCTCAATAAACGCTGTGTCCAGATCAACTGGTTCTATTTCTTTGTGATTTCTCTATCTGAATTATTGAGCATGCATAAAAACGCAAATTCAGTTTCAAGGTCAGCTAAAATGACATCATGTACGTCTTGGTCGGGGCTGGATCTATGTAATATCCCAAAGCCATTTTAAATTTCTGACTGAAATGGTAACCTGAGCTGGAAGAAGATGACGTTTGTCTAGCTATAGGGCATCTACACAGACCAGTTGACCCCGAGTCCAGATACAGAGGCAGTGAATACAACAAGCTGTCATTTTGTTTTCTTGACAGCGAGACATCTCATGCGTCCTACAAACGACTGACTGCTAATTCTAACAGGGTAAAGTTGAGCTCTGAAAACTGAGCTCTCTTCAGCTTTCAGCTATTCCATTACATGGGACAAGGTCACAAAGCCAAGTGAGTAAACAAATCGAAGATCGGCTCCTTAGGGGTGTAACTTGATCCTCGTGACAGCAATACTGTCTACACAGCCTTCCTCACTTCTCTGCCCATAGGATCTCACTGTGTGACACGACATGGAGCTGCAACAAAAGATATAAACAGTGGCTGGTACCATCGCATTCAATTGTGCTTTAACTAGCCGAGCTTTGAATTAGAAACACCTCGACTGCATACGCTGGACTTCAAGCTCTTTTTGTAATCAAGGCCCTCCTACTGATGGTGGTTAACCTTCATACAAATGTTCAACAGGGTGGGAAATGAACACGTGTAGGTACTTCAGTTGTAGCTGCTGACTACCATCGTTCCACCCTCTAGGGCAGGTGAGCAGCCGCGAGCACAGGAAAGGAAAGCCACTTTATCTAGTCTGTGTATTCCTATGATGAAATGCGTTCTCTGCATTTACCCCAACCTGTTGTACAGGAGCAGTGGACAGCTGCAGCGTAATTGGTAATAATTAGTGGGCCTGATGCAAACACGTGTTTCCCTCGCTTCCACTTCCCTCCTCTCTATGCCTGTGTGCAACTGTAGCCCAAGACGTGTACAGCTGGATAGTACCCACCGAGCCAGATCCAGATAAATGCACTCTGACAGGAACAAACCGCTGACATGATTAATGGCCAAGCCACAGGATAAAAAAGAAAGTCTCAAATACATTACATCACTGCTAAAGACTTAATACCCACCATATCTGTTTTCTATTTTATCTGCAGTGGTTTGACTGCGGCCATCACAACCCACAGCAAAGACAGGGTCAGGATTCACACAGCACAGAGACAATCAAATTCATAATTCAACAGATTATGCTGAGTGTGTGTGTGTGTGTGTGTGTGTTAGTTTGAAAACATCATTTTTATCACCACTTTGGGGGGCAACACCCCCTCCCTCCCGTTACATACACTACATAATACCACAAAAGTTTCCTCATTGATCATTTCAGATGCACAACAAAGAAATTGTGGAAAAAAAAACGTGTAAATTTGTTTGAAGGGATCATTTGCAGCTTTTTACATTAATGTCACCATTTGATCCACTGCACCACATTATAGCTTCAAGCTAATTTGCATCTGCAGTCCCTGCATGTCTTTATGATGGGGGAAGGAAACTGAAGAACCTGGAGGTATGTATCATATATCCCAATTTATACTGCAATCACAAATTAGGTATGATTTGAGTTTAGTCCCACTGCCCTTATGTAGTCATAACATACTGTCTGTATGCACACTTCTGTCTTTGTGTATGTACCTCCAGTGTGGTGAGCACTATCCTTTCCACGGAGCTGAAATAGGCCTCCCACAGGAACTGGGTCTGCTGTCTGAGTGACAGGATCTTATCCTGGTGGATGGAACGCACTGTGGAGGGGATCTAAAACACCAGAGTGCAAGGGTTAGTGCTTCAGGGGTAAACTCAGCTAAGAAATAAACCACTATCCTCTTTAAACAATCCTGGATACTGCTGAATACCTACCAAGTTGGGTTCCCATCACTACATTGACACAAGGATTTGTTTCTTTATGGTGCTATCAAAAGTAAATGTTGTCCGTAGTGTTCACATTCCTGCATCCATCTGTCTTACTCAAGGTTCATGGTTTGGGCTTTTACCTGCAACAACAGTCTTTCATCTCCAATCACAGCCGCCGTATTCCAGTCAATGATCTCTGAAAAGGGCAACTCCCAGCCATTGCTTAGCATCACTGGCACGCATGCTGCCTTTATATGGAAAACACACATGTACACAAAAAACAGCACACACACACACACACACACACAAATGTCAGTTGGTTAGGGAAAAGATTGGACACTGAAAAGTGTGGGCTCTGCCTTATCAGCAGTGACATCCACCATCTCCTACTAATGCCAACTACAGATGACTTAAAGAAATCAGACATTTTATCAGCAGCCCAGAGCCCTTGAGTAAGAGCACAGTATGCTTGGCAATGCCTTCTGGGTAAACCTCATCCTCGGCATTACATCTTGAGAGAGAACAAGCAGTCCTCATTCCACTGCTCTGTTTTTGATACTTTTTTTTCTCAATTGCAAGTGAAAAGCAAACCAATAGACACCCGAATTAAGCTATCATCTTTCTCACCTCCCTCCCATCCCAATGCACACTGCCCACACAGATCCCAACACAGACCAAACTGTAGCAGAGAAACACAAAAAGGCCAATCAGTCCAAAGAATAGATACATGTATAGTCAGAGAGGGAAAAGTCCATCTGTTTGAGTCATAAACATACATGACTGACTTTCATGATGCATAAACTACAATGACAATAATCAGGTGAAGTATTGAATCGTAAAATAAGAAATTATGGAGCCCCAGATGGAATCAAATTCACTTGTTGAACATCTAGCAGTGCATCTTTTCTAATCTTTTCTCTTTTTGTAAAATGATCCATAGTACATTGGACCACTTGCCCAGAGGGATGCCTGTGATGGAACAGACGACTTCTATGTCAACAAATTTCCCTGCAAGCCAGCAGGGAAGCCAAAGACATATTAATCCTTTTTATGCCTTGATGACGGATCTTGAGTTGGCATAGCTCAGGAGGTTGGGCGGTCATCTAGTATTTGGAAGGTTTGTAGTTTGATCCCCAGTTTCTTCAGAAAGAACATCAAAGTGTCCTTGAGGAAGACCTGAAACCTCTAAGTACTCAAGCCCTGAGCTGGAATGGTGACCTGTTCACGGTGTTTCCCTGCATTCCCTGCAACCTTCCTTTCAAAGGCCTCTTCCAAGCCATCTTCCCTTGGGGCTGTCAGCTCCAGCAGTACTACCCGCTTGATGGACTAGACACAAGGACAACGTCTGGTCACAACGTGGTGTCTGCTATTTGGTTGGGGAACTTCAGCTGCCATTTAAGAACCATCAGCAGCCACTAGTCCCTGACTGAGGTCAGGATGGTAGATGAACTAGTTCTTATACGTGCCTGTGGATGATCTTTTAGCAGGTTGTGGTCGCTCCCCAGCCCTGATAAGGGTGATGGGCTGCTTAGAGGTTCAGGACCACTTCACCCACTCAACTCCTTAAAGTATATTCAGGATCATTTGACTTTTCTCTAATGCACACAATGACAGGCATTAAACTGTACTAAACATGATGTGGACAGGAAGCGTGCCCATGTATCCTAATCAGGGGATTATCCCACATTTCACATGTCAAGCAACTTTTCAAAGTTCTCCTTCCCAGCTTTTCCTTATCTTGTTTAAAATGCTACATTTCACGGATGGCCAATTGGTCAATGCAGGTGAGATCCTCCAGAACCACCACGGTGCCCCAATGACAAGCTCTCACACTGAGTGAGCCAAGTCATTTCAGAGAAACGATCACATCTCTAATTGAGAGGATCTCAGATCACACATTGGGCCTGTTTTCACTTTAAAAAAGCACTTGAAAACTGAACCGATGTGTCAAGATGAACCAGCTAACATGCATCCAGGTGTGTGTATTCATGCCTCTGTGTGTGTACATGAGCCCTCACATCCTTTCAGCCACTTATGTGTCTGCCTCGGTGTTTATGTTGGAGTACATCAGCAAGCATATATATGTGTGTGTGTGTGTGTTCGTGTGAGGTGGCGGCATAGCTCAGTGGGTAGAGCGGTCGTCTGGCAATCAGAAGGTCACAGGATCGATCCCCGGTCCTGCATACAGCATATCGAGGTGTCCATGAGCAAGACACTTAACCCCTAACTGCTCCCTGAGCGCCATATGTTGGCAGCTCACTGCTCCTATACAATAGGATGGGTCAAAAATGCAGAGAAATCCAAATTTCCCCTTGTGGGACTGATAAGGGAATCCTTCCTTCCTTCCCTAGTGGCTGACATTTCTCTCTGTAATAGTGTCCTGCTGGCTGCAAACCGTCCTAATCTGGTTAAGATGGGCACTATTCACTGATTGGCCAGTACTGTAAAAGTAGATGCATACATGGCTGCATGCACACGTGTCCACACATACTCTACTGCATCAGAGTGATGCAGGGTTAATCTGCTGAATCTCTGGCCCACCTTCACTGCTGAGCTACTCTCACAGAGACATCAGCTCTGCCAGAGGCTCCTACAGCTTACTGCTCTGCCATCTCGACACATCACGCTCACAGACACTCAGAACATACTCATTTGTGAACATGGACGTGCCCACACCCAAATGAAGCTCCCTGCTGTCAACTCGCCACATAAACCTCTTACACAAATAAAAGACACGGAGACCCCATGCATACCTGGCGTTATCCTCCAAACGTCACCTGGACAGGTCTACTTAGTGAGGAAAAACTCACGTTGCATCGAGTGCATGAAACGTGTGATGTTGGTCACAGTGTAGAGGAGAACACATGTGAACAACAGATCTAAATGTGAAGAGCATGGTCAGAGTGTTGGCTTTTCAGATAACGTATCCAGATACATATCATACACTACATGGACAAGCTAAAGCTCCCATGTGGTACATGTATTTAGTTGAGACCTGCAGGAATACACAGATGAGATGGACTCACCTGAAGGATGGGAAATGGCTAAAGAGTGCCATTAACACACACAAGCCGAGAGTGCCTGAACGCTGTCAGAATGACTCACAGAGTAGTAAGCAAATGGTAAATGGACTTGTTCTCATATGGCCCTTTTCTAGTCTAGCAACTACGCAAAGCCCTTTTCTAGCAAATTAAACGACAAAGTCTTAAAGAATAGAACAAATGCACTATGTGGTGATAGAGGTGAAAAAAGGAGTGGGTTCCATAAAGATAAATAAGACACTTTAGGCTATATACACAGTCAGTGCCTCCGTTATCACACAGGGGATCTTTGGAGATGTACATTAGAAAAACAGGCTTCCTCATCATCCAAAGTGCATTTCATGTAAAATTATGTATTAAGAGTTATTATTTTGTCATAAAAGCAAGTAAAATGACATCAAACAGGCTCACAGATTTAGGCCTGACTTTAAAAACAGACCTAACAGCAATAGGAGCTAGCTTAGCTTAGTCTCCCTCTCTGAGTGTGAATATGACAACCATCATGTAGGAACAATGAGTGAAGGTATGGTTTGATTAATAGACCTGGAGCAGTAGTTATGAATTATTAAGTCGGAAGTTATGAATTATGCTCCTAATATTTCTGATCAAATACAATGCTGGGAATTTCATCAGCAAACCAAGACTATGAAATATGTTTTAGTGGTACTTTATGGAGTATTTTTCTTTTGGTATCTTGCCATAAACCTGAATTTTTGACAATGGCTGTTGATTAATACCCCCTCCACACACACACACACACACAGAGAGTTTTCTATAAAGACAGCAAGTGGTGATGTCACAGAATAATGGGATATGAAGTCTTTTGCATATATAGCCTTAATAATCAAGGCTAGAGGATTGCTCTGATCAAAAGCTTAATTTGAACTATTGGTGGATTTTAGAAGGGTTAAGGTTCAGAGAAAAAAAAAGTTTAATCATTAGCCTACGTTCTCCCTCTCCTTTAGACGAGCCAAAGAGCATACAGCTCTAAGAGAACATTCCTATTTGGAATTAGTGAGAGTTTTAGGTGCCCATCTCCTGTAGCAGTTGCCTGGCTGTGGCTGACTTTAAGGCCTAATCCCAACTACAGGGAAAGTGAGGAGGTAGAGCCAAGAGGAATGACATGATGAGGGAAACAGAACAGAGAAGTGTAAAGATTAAAGGGTTGGAGACCATCGGAAAGGTGGGAAATGGATGTTAGAGGTTGGAAAAGTAGTGGGGGATGAAAGACAAGTATGAAATAAAAGACAGTGAGAACAGAGAAACGGAGATGGGGAAAAAGAAAAATGAGAGCGAGAACAAAAAAAAAGATGGCAGAAGCTGCAAGGAATACAATGAGTCATAGGCAGCTGTATTAACACTGGCTGCACAATTACAGTATGACTGGCAGGGGCTGAAAGAACTACTGAGAGTAATTCACCACATCACTTTTTCCATCTCTCAACTGATTAATGGCCCTACTGTTATGTCACCACAGTCATTTGAGTTGAAACACTGCAAGATTCTAAGAACTTAGATCATCTACAAGGGGGGGAACATCTCCAATGGTAATGGCACCATATTCGTGTGTGTGCATGCGTGGGTTTGAGTATTTCAGACAGTTAAACGTTCAGAATATCACAATAGTATTTTAAAGCCTAAGAAAATCCCAGAAGAAGTCTGAACAGAACAGTCCAATAAGACACTGCAGTTATAAAAACACACAACTTCATTCAAACTGCAGTAAATACTGTTAGTGATGTTTCTGGCTTCGTGTTCAAACAATGCTCAAGTGCAGATTTGAAGTTCCACAGAACTGAAAAATATTGATAATTGAGAATGTTATTCACAAGTATGGAAACCACTAATGAGTGAACCTCAGTTTGTCTGTGCGTGTGTTGAGCTGTGCACACATGGATGTCTGTGTGTGAGTCACCAACCTGCAGGGCCTCCAGGAAGCGGAAGGAACCCAGCCGCCGTCCTCGAGGCACCAGACAGAACGTGGAGTTGTAGAGCATTTCTCTGTAGTCATACCTGCAGGACAACGTCAGAGGAGAGAGTATTGGTGAGCCACCAGATCGATGAGCCGTAACACTCATCAACCACTCACTACAACGCAGGGCTACATATCAACTGCTCCCGAGTCCCAACACTACGTCGGCGCCAGGGTTCTCAGCAGTCACAGTCCAGGATAACGGTGAGAGGACATCAGGAATACACATCAGTACAATCTGACTAAATACCAAACAAAAGCATTTATATGCAACATTTTAAAGAAATTGTGACAAAATCTTGGTGTTATAGTTGGGTTGTCCCTGACCATACCCCTATGACAAGTCAATAAAGGGATTTTACATTTCTTCCATTGGAGTTATAATGCCTTTATTGGTCTATGATTGGGTTATTGGTTTGGAAACACATAAAGTAATGGATGTGCTAACATACCACGGACCAACCAAAGAAGCAACGCATATGAGGGCTTAAAGCGATGGGCTAATTCTGAACCTTATGTGAACCCTGTTAATGGGAATATTGCCTTTACCTGATTACTTCCAATAATCGAGTTATTGTTTCCATGTTTCTTTATAAATGCACTCGGTGACATTCCTGGACAGCACAAAGTCTTTGAGAGAAAATCCCACCCTTTGATCTGAGCCTCTCCTCTTTTCCTCCCTCTCACCACCAGCTCTCAACCCCCTTCTCTCAGCTGCACATCTCTAAACATCTCTCCTCTCTTCCTCACTGACTCCCAGCATCCCTCCACCCCCATGCTTCCAATCTAAGCCTCAGTCACCACTTGCTTGGATTAAGGAGCTGCTTGGAATTCCTTCAACGTCAATACCAGGTGTGTGTCCTGAGCCTATGAGAGGGGGCAGGTATTTCAGTTTGCGTGTTGCATGGTCATGCACGAGACCAGGTTTCCGCTGCAGTAGCTCAGCGGTAGAGTGTGCAAGTCGGGATATGACGAGCCAGCCACTGTGGGTTCGATCCCACAGCAGGGTGTCAGGTGGGTCATCTGGCCTTAATCCTCCCATGCTCCATCTAAATCAGTGTCCACCCCTACAAAGTGGGCACCAGTGGCGACACGTACAAGAGGGACATTCTAGTTTCAAGTGTGAATATGTTGTCATCTAATTTTTCCACGCAAATATATGCATGCATGTAAGCAACTGTATAAGCATATCAAGGACCAGCATGCTAATTAGGCAGAAAAGGCAAGTGTAAATGAATACCTGTATATATATATATCATTTAGCCTGGGGCTACCACTCCTCCCGTAAATATGAGTGTGTTTGTGTTTGAAACCCTAAGGCTTCTTTCTTGTCCCTTGGGTAAGTGAGTCTGTGGAGCTTCAGTACTGAAGTAAATTCCAAGCCCAGTAGCCCTGAGGCCTAACCTGATCCCCTCTTCCACACAGGTCAGTGCCTGGCCGGGTGTTCATCAGCCTCACCTTCACATATACAGAATCACAAGCGTGCAAAAAACAAAAACAACAGCATTAATTTATGCTTAGGTGAGATGCAAATGCCCCTGTTACTGATATACATAAGCTAATACAACATCTGCTTTGCCATGCCTAGAGGATATCCATCAGTCAATCTGCTCTGCATTAAGAAATTCAGTTGGTAACTTAGAAGTGCTATTTTCACCATCAGACTGGAAAAAAGGAAAATTAGCAGTGCCACTGCCGGCAGATGTGGACTTGTCTTTGCTGTTCTAATTAGTGAGTCATAGTTAGGCACCGGAGTGTGTAGAAGGTGATTTGTGGTAACCTGAAGACATGCAGGCGTCCTGTCATCTAATAATACAGCTGCAAAAATCCCTCTCCTCTGAGGTCACAACAACATTAAAGAACGGCCAGAGACAACGTATAAAAAGCAACTGCTGTCTAGCTGAAGACATTATTTATTAATATATCCAGCACACTGCCAAGGGGAAGTGGCACAATTATTATTTTTTTGCAGTAGGCAGCCACAGCATAAGTCCATCCCTGCTGTTTATTGCATGGATTCTTCCATACAGAATAAAGATTCATGTTGAGATCCCCTGCTTAAGGGAATTTCTCTGGTTCAGGTATGTAAATTGTTCCCTGATTGAATGAAGAAAACAGAGGGCCCAATGTATACAAAGCATTTCACAGTGTATATGGCAAGCAGACGTTTTCAGGAACTAACCATAAATTGCTTCCGTGTCCTCATACTATGTTGAATGCATTGGAGCTTATATTAATACAAATACTAAAATGCATTAATGGATCTGCTGTGTTGGAGCTATTGAGCTAATCCTTAACCTCAAACCACAGCTGTGATAACAAGCGTCTGTGCTTTCTATAATGTACACACTCACGTAGCCGTTTTCTGGTTTGATTGAAAATGTTCTAATCCGATACCTGCCAGATGTCAAAGCAGACCTCTGCAGCTAGTGAGTGTGGAAGAAACATCCTCAAATGGTGACATTCAAGTCTGGCGGGACTTCACTTTTTCCACTTCTATTTACTAAAAAAATTACATTAATTTAGCAATTTTGCAGGATTGTTGGAGACTTTCTCCCCAAAGGATCACGTTACAGCTTTAATTCATCAAAATGAAAATAGCACTCATCATGTTCATCAAATCAAAATCTGCATGTCTTTATCATAATAGCGAAGAAGCTGGACATATCCATCCGTAACGGTAGGACTGAATGGAAACCCCATTTAGGATGGAAAACGAGTGGAGTGATTCTAGATAGGATTTATGAAAAACAACCAGAGTATGAAAACTGCAATTCAGCCTGATGCCATTTGCAATATTGTATGTATGGATTAAAGATGTGCTTCATCTTAATCTGAAATAAATGTGCTTTAATTCAGATTAAAGCACATCTGAATTAAAGTACACTTAACACAACGCAGGGTATCACAAAAAGAGGTGAATCAGTTCAACTGGATCAGAAGTTGAACTGATTCACCTCTTTTTGTGATTTCCATACCTGGATTATTGACCGTGCATCAAGACAATGCAGGGTATTTGGCTTTGGCTGTAACTATTATTCACATGAAAGTATTGTTGAGACAGGACAGGAGTCGGTGTTTTTTTTCTCCTCTCTGGTCCTTGCATCCATTTTGATGTCATCATCTGATTCAGGGCACCACTCCATTGTTGGACGTGTTGGGCTATCATTAGCAAGACAAGGGGAAAAAAAAATCCACCCAGAGGCATGCCATAACTTTGACCGTTTTGCAGCCCATAAAAAACAAAAGTATAGGTCCATATCAGAGCCTGGCAGGGTGTGAATGGCCCATTCATCACATGTCCCGTCGGTGGGAACCCAGAGAAGACCAGATGTTCCTCTCAGTGCATACCTCTACGCTTCCCTACTCTCCCAGATGGCTGCCTGTGGGTAGAATGGTCTCACAGCAGGCCACTGCACAATCAAGTTGTTAAGTGATGACGACTCCAAAATCTCCAGCACTACTGTGGAGCTTCTGCCCCACCATGCATTTTGGGCCAGTAGCTTCACTGAAAGTTGGAGTGCCTATCAACAATGTGTCAGAACAGGACAGTCTCATGGCAGGACACAGGGAATTGGCTGTATTTCCCCACAGTATAATGTACCGAGGTAAACCCTGAATTCCGCTGCCATCTCAACACTTGCTCCATCTACGTGAGCGTTGGTGGAAAACATATGTCACAATGACTCACCGCCAACAGTCGCTGGTATGGCATCTTTTAATAATGAAGCCTTTTAAAGGGTACAAATGGTGCCTATTGTGAGCTCAGCACATTTTTACGCCTTTCAACTTGGCAAAGAAAGAAAAACTGTTAAAAGGGCAGTTGAACTCAAACACTGACACTGAGGTGATGATGTCCCTCTAACAATCCCCAGAGTCCCACCACTGCACTACTGTGGAGAGAAGAAAGCGTCTGTATGTTTGTCATATGAACAGAGAAACCCAAAGTACTGGCTGGACAAGCCTGGTTGACACGTAGATGAGTAAACAGCTTTGTGTGAGGAGAATTCCTGGAATACATGACGACAGCCGTCATCTTTGAGCCTGAATATTGATTGGATATTTTCCATTTGACTTCACAGGGATAGATAATAAATAATGCCTTCCAAAATATAAACTTGGGCTCATACTTTTAATCTAATAGGAGGAAATACTTTCAGGTAATTCAACAGATCCATTGAAACCCCCACACCCCCCCCAAAAAAACCCAAAACCCCAGCTGCCTAAAGCATAAGCCTCAATTTTATGCCCGGTGACTATTATTATTGTCACCTTATGAATTAGAAATGGCTTCCTTCCCAGAGGGAATGAAACTTTTCCCAGGGTTATAAAACAGCAGCCATGCAAAATCACAGTGAGCAGACTATGGATAGCTTTTTAGAAACAACTGTCAGTTAGGCTGTGGGGCTGCAGTGGCTCAGCAGCAGAGCACGCACCTCCACTTCAGACGCAGTGGGTTTGATCCCACCAGGCATACATCACAAAGTGCTTTGAGAGGTCCCTGGACCAGAGGAGCGCTGTGCAAAAATGAGCTCATTTGCCATCAATGTTGGGTTAATATTCTCCATGCCACTCAAGTCTATGCAGCTTGTGACCCGGTTGTCCTCATCAAATCCATGTCAGAGCTACTGAAATGACCAGGGGACCGTAAGCTCTGCTGGACCTGAACCCCCCCGCGAGAGGTTCCCCCGAACTGCTACATTCTAGCCTTATTACCTTAAGAGCCAACCAAGGAAACCAAGGACATAGCCACGAAACAAAACGTATCCAACACCACATCCAAGTGTTCAAGTAGAAAACCAGCCTTTGCTTGCAGAGATGAAGTGAGGTACGGACAGAATGTTCCTGGCGGACCCCGACAATCTCACTAGACCTTAAACCCTGACCGACCTTTCAGTCACGGCAACCACCACGTTGACACTTCCTGACTGCCCTGTCACTTTGGGTCAGCAATGACCACCATCCTGAGATGAGGGCCTTTTCATCTGACTGCAATTAACATGGAACCTTACTTCCTGTTCATCCTTTATATAAGCACGCGAGGTGAACAAGATAACCCGTGTATCAGGCAATGGACAGAAAGATAGCCATTGTTTGAATTGGGACAATTCCAGAGTTGTGGCCGTGCAATAACTTTGGTAATTCTAAGGTTGAACGTGATTCCCTGAGAGGTTCATTATCTGCGTCATGATCAGTCCCCACATTGTGGGTGTGGACATGGACTTGGGTGGAGTCACGAGGTTCAGGAGTCAGGGGTTCAGTATCTTGGGGATTTAAGGTGGGATGCCCTCCCTGATGCCCCATGGAGGATTGGAACACGCTGCCTCTGGCTCGTCAGTTCCTGAAGCGAGCGCTCTTACCGACTAGGACTCACTATCATTTTGAAATAAATACATCATTTCTGTCCTGGTCGGCTTGACCATAATACAAACATCATTTCAGTTCAAATAAACTGGGTCTAATAGGAGTTGAATTCTTTGATTAATTCACCTCGGAGGCAATCTGCAGACATATAAATAGAGAGTGCGAGATGTCATGATGCAGCTCCATCAATTCACCACCACATCGCCAACCCTGACCCTCTTCAACAAATCAACTGGATACCATCATAATGCCATAGATGGAGCTCATTTTTCATTGATTATTGGTAAATGGACTCATTCTTATACAGCACTTTTCTACTCTAGCCACAACTCCAAACCCAAAGAGCACAGAGAAGGAGCTGTGGCTGGTTTTGCGGCCGATGGGTTCCTCGTTTAAGAAAGGGAAGGGAGGCCACTTGATCTGGTTGTTATCTTTCTACAATGAAATCTGTTCTCTGCATTCAAAGCATCCTGCTGTGTAGGAGCAGAGGGCAGCTACAGCGCCCAGGGAGCAGTCGGGGGTTCCGTATCTTGTTCAAGGACACTTCGACACATTTTCTGAAGGACTCTTGGATCAAACCAGCGACCTAACGATGAACCCCCACCTACACTAGGACATGAGCAATATCCTGCAGTTGTTGAAATAAAACATGTTCAGTAATGCATGGACTACATTTCACGAGCATCATCATCTCTCAAGCTTTTCAGTGGGAATAGTCCGACACAACCTCAGAGTATTCTGAATGGAAGAGCTTCATTTCACAAAGGAGGAGAGTAGAAAACAGACTGAAGTCACTTCAGTGGTGTTCTACTCTACACGGCCTCCAGTGCAGTACCAGATTCATATCCCAGTCTGTTTCCCTTTTACAGTTGGAGCTGAGCCAAGATGAGGAGCTGTTGGCTGTTGCCAGGACCATGAGTTTAGCCAAAGGAATTTCAGCCTCAAAGGCGCTGAATCAAAGTGAATGTCATTGGATGTGGGGGACAGCAGGAACAGCAGGAGACAGCCATGCACTGTGTCCATGGCAAGCACAGCAAGGCACATAGCCTGCACACGTGCACACTAACACACACAGTGACAGAATCACATAAACCACTTCACCGGATACCCTAGTTCCTGATCTTCAGCCCCTCACCATTTGATGGGAAATACTTTTCAGGCCCCAAGATGGAGGACAGCCACCATGTTAGAGCTGTCTCACACATACAGCATGCCTCAGAAGGACAACACGCGCTCGTTCTCTGGAGGACCCGCGCAGCACCAAGCCCTCACTGGTAAAAGCTGTCAAACCAACACCTAATGGAGACCTGGATGAGGTGTGGCAAGCACAGACACAAAGAGGTAAGCAAGCACACACGCATGAGCAGAAAACCACCCGAACCACAC
>OMLC01039260.1:0-25166 GCA_900302585.1 Regalecus glesne
ACAATCACTTAGATCAGTGGTCACCAAACTACGGCCCGCGGGCCGGATACGGCCCGTCAGCACATTTGGCCCGGCCCTCTGAACAATACCAGAGACGCTATCGGATTTTTTTCCTATTTGGCCTCCAGAAAAAAAATCCTAGGCCCGGCCCTGTCAAAGAGAGAACGGAATAATGGCGAAAAGGTTAGGTAAGGAAATTGATTCAGAATGCAGGGTATTTAACCTGCAGTGGACAAACGATTATTTTTTGTTCAATGCAAAGAAAAGGCTGTTTGTCTCATCTGTCAAGAGACGGTGGCGGTATTCAAAGAATACAATCTTCGCCGACACTGAATCCCGTCACAAAGACAAGTACGATAGCTTGCAAGGCCAAATACGAGCAGACAAACTCAAACTAAAAAGTGGACTACTATCTCAGCAGAATACATTTGTAGCAAGCTCAGCTGAACCAGGCATCCGTTCGGGCCAGCTTTCGGGTTGTAAACTGATAGCAAGCAGCGGTAAGCCTTTCACTGACGGAGAGTTTGTTAAGAAATGTAGGATGCTGTCGCGGAGGAGGTGTGTCCCGAGAAGAAAGATGCATTTAATGCCGTAAGTCTGTCGGGAGTAAATCACCAGACGCGTTGAAGAAATCGGGAGTAATGTATATGCCCAGCTGCAGCAGAAGACGAAAGAATTTGACTTTTTTTCATTAGCACTGGATGAGAGCACGGACGTCAAGACACAGCGCAACTGCTCATTTTTATTCGTGGAGTTAGCGCAAACTTTGAGATATGCGAGGAGCTGGCAGCCCTCCAAAGTCTCAAAGGGACTACAACGGGAGAGGATATTTTTGACAAAGTGTGCCAAACCATGGAGAAGTTGGACCTGGACTGGTCAAAGCTAGCTAGCATCACGACTGACGGGGCTCCAGCATGGTGGGCGAAACTCGCGTCTAATAGGACGCATGAACCGGGAGTTGGAAAAAAGGGGTCTCACCGCCCCGCTACGAGTCCACTGCCTAATTCACCAGCAAGCACTGTGCTGCAAAGTGTTGACGTGGGATTCTGTAATGAAGGTTGTGGTGTCGTGCATAAACTTCATCAGAGCAAAGGGACTTAAACACAGGCAGTTCCAAGAATTCCTGTCTGAACTGGAGTTACGCACGGAGATGTGCTGTACTACACAGAGGTCCGATGGCTGAGCCGGGGCAGAGTTTTGAGGGTTTTTACGAGCTGCTACCCGAAATTAACGCATTTCTTCATTTAAAAGACAAAACGGTCCCAGAGCTGATCGACCCAGAATGGAAATGGCACCTCCATTTTTAACAGACGTGACAGAAATACTTAACAGCCTTAACTTGCAGCTACAAGGGAGGGGAAACTCATTTGGACATGTATTCACACATAAAAGCATTTGAGGTGAAATTAGCGCTGCTTTTGGAACAAGTGAAAAAGCGCAACTTCGTCCATCTCCCTGCTACCCAAAACCTGTCGACAGAGAACCCAGCGGTCCCGTTCCCAGCTGAAAAGTGCGTGGAAGCACTGGAAATGCTGAAGGCGGAGTTCGGTGTGCGATTCAGTGAACTACATGTTCATGCAAAAGAAATCCGTCTTTTTCAGAACCCCTTTGTTGCCGACATTGATGAAGCCCAGCTTCATATCAGTTTGAGTTGGCTGAGTTACAGAACTGTGATTTCTGAAAGACGCATTCAAGCCCAACAGTCTCATTGACTTCTATGCCGCCCTCCCAAAGACACATATCCAAACATCAAAAAACACGCAATGAAAATGTCCACAGTTTTTGGCAGCACGTATATCTGCGAGAAAACCTTTTCACGCATGAAACTGCTGAAAACTCTGATGAGATCAAGATTGACAGATGAACATTTGCATCAGTGCTTGAGACTGGCTGTAACTAGAATGGAACCTGATATTCAACTTCTCACCAGCCAGATGCAGGCCCACAGTTCACACTGATGAACATACATAGGTAAGCTCACTTTTCTGACTTGAATGAGTCATTCTGAGCATAAACAAATATAATCATAATAAAATCTACTGGATAAAATCCATCTTTACAACCATACTGGTAGTGAAATGTATTGTGCTGTGTAGGTGCTGTATCACTTAGTTCAGTTTCTCAACCTGCTTCCTTTGTGGTTTTCACAGGGAAGTTGATGAGAGAAAGCTGCAAACAGCGGTGTCTACAAGCCTACTGGAACCTACAAAAGGATTATAAGGAAGGAACACAAGAACTTTAAGAGACTGCTCATATGTGTCAGAGAGATTCTGCTCTGACAACTGAGCTGAACTTTTATCTGTTAAGATTGTGCATGGCACAACAGAAAGTTAATGTTCCATGGCTTTTTTTCTATGAAGAACCCAGAGAGAGTATTTAGTTATTATTTATTTCATAAATAGTGTTATTTATTTCCTGTTTTTTATGTGAAGAACTCAGAGAGGGTTATTTAGTTATTATTCATTTCATTAATAGTGTTATTATTTGTTTCCTGACTTTTTTTCTGTAAAGAACCTGGAAAGGGTTATTTGGTTATGTGTGGCTTTCTGGAAAACAATAATTTTTTTAAGCTCCCCTACGATTGTCACACTTTTTCTGTTACAAACTGACACCGGCCCCCCATCAGAGAAGGGAAAAGTTATGTGGCCCTCACAGGAAAAAGCTTGGGGACCCCTGGTCTAGACTGTGAACTGAAGGTTGGTGTTGGGGGGCGTTTTATTGTGAGTGTGTACCGCAAACCCACACACACGGACCAAGACTCTGTGGTCTACACCCATCTACAGGCTAGTGGCCACTCATTCAAAGATGATGATGTTCACATCCTTTATAGGGAGGAGCGCTGGTTTGAAAGGGGGGTGAAGGAGGCCATTTATGTTAAGAGGGAACGACCGTCTTTGAATAGGGGTGGTGGCCTAAGAATACATCTGTCGGCGTCGTACAATGCCGTGATTGCAAATATTCCCCAATCCTTTGTGAATGGTGCTCTTTGCCACTGAATGTGTAGTTGATCACCCAACGTGCTTATGAAACCAGCCTATTGTTGTTTGGTGTCAATGTACTATTTATAATAATAATAATAATAATAATAATAATTCTCCTATCAGTCCCTCAAGGCAAAATTTTTGGATTTCTCTGCATTTTTGACCCAACCTATTGTATAGGAGCAGTGAGCTACCAAATTATGGCACTCTGGGAGCGCTCAGGGGTTAAGTGTCTTGCTCAAGGACACCTATATGCAGGACTGGGGATTGAACCTGCAACCTTACGATTGCCAGACGACCGCTCTACCCACTGAGCTATGCCACCTCCTATGGGTTCCTTGTTTTTTCAAAATACTAAACCAATACACCAAAATATGCTATATGCACTTTTTAACCAGTGATTACATTGAATCTGATGCTACTCACAAACGATTGAAAAGTGATGCAGTGCCCTCAACCTTAAATTGGAACAAGGACAAGATGGAGCATAAAAGAATATGGAACAGTAAAAGAACAGTTGAATAGTATCAGGTTTAAATAAGAAGAGACAACCAATACAGATTTTAAAGGAGAAGGTGATTTGGCTGTTGGACCTATTAGGTTTTATGAAAGTGTAATAGGAAAATTATAGACGTCTGTAACTTCGCAGATTAACTTTGATGTCCCACAGAAAACTTGCTACATCCTTTGTAAGCAGCACACAAACAATTTTCTGCATCCTATTACTGCACTTTTTTGTCCTCTGTGTTTCCTTTATTGCCCTCTGGATTTCCCTTATTGCCCTACTTTATGTTTAATCATACCGTGTTTCCTTTATTGCCTGACCATACCTTAACAGGATGATCAACAAATGTCCACGACCTGGTACAAGGCTGCATCCAAAGAACAATTAAGGGCAGCCTCTCACATTCTTTAGGGCAATAAAGAGACAACACAGAGGAGACCCACATGTTCTTGATGGCAATAAAACAACATAGGACAGACCCCAAACTCAACAAGTGTCAATAAAAGACAACCCCACACATCCCCTCTTTGTCATATCTACAAGACTGCTTTGCATTCTGTATCTGGCCCTTTCTACAGGAAACTTATTAAACATATTTGACTAACGTCTATCACGAGACTCTAATTCATTTTAAGATTTCCACCACAAAAGAGAGAAACTTTTGATGACAATTTTTGTGAAGAGGATCTCAGAGATGTGTTTCCTCTGCAGGTACGGTGAGTTTTAAAAACGGATGCTTCTTCATCCTTATCTATTAAGCTTAAAAAGAAACTTTGTGGATCTCCCATTTTTTTCTCATTGATCAGAACCATCAGCTTTTCTTCTTTTATTTTATAATACTGAATACTTTATCCAACATAACCCCTATACCCATGTGAGGCATAGCCAATTATGCCCCACTAACTGTGGACCTTTGGCCGTGGTTAGAAACGCGCAGCCGGGATTCAAATATCCAACTGCATGACGCATAGAGGCACTGAACACAGGTGCCATAACCCCCTACACCATCGGAACCACCAGTAGCATCAGCTTTTGACATGAAGGCCTACTTGAGCTTCAGTTTCTTCCCCTTCCTCATGTTCAGAAATATCCTGAACAGGCTGTGTATGGATTCCAAAAACAGAAGCTTCATGAAAAAAAGTGTTACTCTTTTTGTTGCGTATTCAAATGTCAACACCTCCCATGATCCTTATGGTCACGGGAGCTGTTGACACAACAAACTAGTGACAAGGAGGGGATTAATTAACCACGACATTCTAATCGTTAAAAGCAGACAGAAAAAGCTAACGTCTAAACGACAGGAACGACAGGAATTTGAGGACATCCTTAAAGCATTGAAAGAGTTTTACATTTCAAAGTAGAATATTTTAAGTGAGCGTTACACATTCTGTGCATGAAAGCAACAAAGTGGAGTCTTTATCCGAATAAATTTCCAAACTAAAAGGACTTGCAGCCACTTGTGAGTTTGGCGCCACACTTGAGGAGCAGTTATGTGATCAGCTAGTGCTGCTTATGGAGAACATTTAAAAGTGACTAAAATCAAATGAAATTGTGAATAATTTTGAGTACACAACTGGCAGTTTGAAAATGTTCCAGCAAATGCTGCTGAGAACAGATAGCATGAGCAACAACAGTGGGAAAACACTTGCAGGAAAAGGCAACTGGGAGAAAGTTAATGCTGAGTGTCAGCGGAGACACTCACTACAGATGCCAGTGAGAGGGTCATCCAGCTGCAAAGTGCAAATATAAAGATTTCCAGTGCCAAGCATGTAACATGAAAAAAACACCTAGAACGTGCATGCAAGAATACAGCATCGAGAGAGACATCCAGCAAAGCCAATAGTTTCAGCAGACAGTGGGCAGCCTGGAAAAACACCATGGTCGAGTAGGAGACCAGATACATCACAAGGGAACATACGGACCAGAGACCAAGCCTAACATAACAATTTGCAAATCCCAATGGGGGAGCTTAAAACGTGTAAATGACAGCCATGGGATGTGAGTGTGACAACATACTCTTCAGAGCCAATTGTGTTACTGAATAAATTCCAAGTGACTGTTCAATGTGGATATCAGACAGAACAACTCACCTTTTAGTGTCAAAAGGAAGTGGTCCTCCTCTAATGGGTAGACAATGGATTCAGTATCTGTACTTAGACCAGTCTGGATTAAACCATCTGCCTCTTGCAGATCCAATGACAAAGATGCACGAGAAATATTCTCATGTGTTCAATGCTGATTGAGGAGTTATCTTTAGAGTAAAGGCCAAGCTTCAAGTTATTGATAAAGCTACTAAAATATCTGCAAGGCTAGGTCAATCCTTGATCCCCAGTCTTGCAGAAAGCATGCCAAGTTATTCTTGAGCAAGATGCTGATTCACTGAATTAGATTTGTGGAGGACACCTGAATAAACAAAATCCCATATTATTCCAGATCTTGGCATGGCATATCTCAGGAGGTGTCATCTAGTAATTGAAAGAACCGTTTTTTGAGCCCCAATCCTTCAGGAAGCAGGTTGACGTTTCCCTGAATATGACATTGACCCACTGATTGTTTTGGACAACAGATGAAAATCAGCCTGGTGGCTAAATCTGGCATATTTACATTTTTAGTGTTCATTAACAGACACTGACCCTATAAAGGAATTATCAGTATTATCATCATTATTACCTCTCTGAGGGGCGGCATGGCTCAGTGGGTAGAGCGGTCGCCTGGCAATCGGAAGGTTGCAGGTTTGATCCCCGGTCCTGCCGAGAAGTGTGTTGAGGTGTTCTTGAGCAAGACACTGTTCCCCTAACTGCTCTGCCCTTTGATAGACTGGCGACCTATACAGGGTCTACTCTGCCTCTCGCCCAATGAGAACGGAGATAGGCTCCAGTTCCCCCGCGACCTGATTTCGGATAAGCGGTTGATGATGGATGGATTGCCTCTCTGGGTAACCATCACCTTTATGTGGTGAAAAGGTTTGTGTGTCCCAATAAACCAGAGAGCTATATAGTCTTGGGCCTGGTGTTTCTGCTAGGGTTTCCCATGAAAAAAATGGTCTCAGGCAAGGGTCCAGACGAAGAGTGGTTCAAGGAGACCCCATGAAACATCAAGAAAAAAGTGACATTATCCTGCCCGAATGAAGTTCGGGGCCTTCATCTGGAGCCCAGCCTAGATGAGGGCCCCATCATTAATTATCTAGTGGCAAGATTTACCACGGAGCCTGGCCAGGCACAGCCTGAACTAAACAATGTGGACATTTATCCATTCTGTGGACCCACCACCTAAAGGAAGAACCACTGGGATCAAGTTTGGTGCCAGACAGATAGCTGTGAAGGCAGATCATCTCAACAGGCCAGACCCAAGTAGCAGTGGCTGGGTTTTGGGACGTGGAATGGATGGATCACTATTATCAAACAGGGCCTTGTTACGTGTAATTATCCTAACTGGGGTTTTATTAAATCCAGGAAGAGGCCTATACAGTGCATCAGCCGATCAAAGAGAGGAGAGGGACAACAGCCACCTAAGTATAAACCAGTGGGGATTATGTATATGATAGGAGTTTCAGAACAGTTTAACAGTTGCTAGGTCCCCTGGCACAACAAGAGCAATAAAGTGTGTGTCGTTAAGTGCTGGTAGGAATACCATGATTTGTACATCAGGGTAACTAAACAAACATTGGCCAAAAAGATAGCACAACATAGAAGAGCTAACATGTATAACCAGGACTCCGTAGTCTAAATTTGTCTACAGCCCAATGGCCTGTTTGGGTTAGTAGAGACATCCATCCACACAAACTCCAGACAATGATGCACAGTGGTCATAAAAGAAATAAATGACTCCCTTATCAGTCCCACATGGGGAAGTTTGGATTTCTCTGAATTTTTGACCCAACCTATTATATAGGAGCAATGAGCTGCCCATATGTGGCGCTCAGGGAGTAGTGTCTTGCTCAAGGACACCTCAACATGCTGTATGCAGGACCGGGGATCGATCCTGCAACCTTCCGATTGCCAGACGACCGTTCTACCCACTGAGCTATGCCGCCCCGTCATATGGGAGGGCCCCTTGCCTAGGTGGCCAACTCTCATCTGAGTGCTGGTTGTTTGCCTGCCTGCTGCATACCAGCAGGGCTGTGCCAAGTGCTGCCAGGTGCTTTTTGGGTATTGACTTGTCACTGTGGGTGCATGCTCTGAAGCAAGGGGGGGGGCATATCCTGCAGGGCTCTGTCTGTCCCTGGGAGAGGCTGCCATTAAGTTGCCTGAATCTGGTGTGTTTGGCCACATCAGTGCATGTTTGCTGCATGCAGGGTCCATTTATGCAGACTCCTTGGCTCTTGGAGCCTCAGGAGTTAATCTGGGGTTCTGCTTTGGGGTAAAGTTATTATTTTGGTTGTGGAGTGGCTACATGACTGCGGGGTCCATGGGTGGCTGCAGAGCCTGTCCAATACCTGTAGGCACAGATGGACACTTCTCAGATACATAGGTGGAAAAGTCCCATGCGCATACACACTGTTAGTATCTGTGTCACACACTTCCTCTGCAAGAGATAACTGACAAAACTTGTTGATAAACTTTGTATGTAAAATAATTAGCAATATTTTAATTTCAATAAAATTGTTTTTACTTTTATGCTTGCAAGTGAAGACTTTACTGCATGGCTATTAAGCAATGATATCTAAGTCCACAATGGTAAACATCCTTAAACATGTATAAGGTATCACACTTAGTATTCCATGCATGTAATACATGTTCTTTTATAAGAAAGGGTGAGTTGGTTCAAGTGAATGAGAAATTTATCCAGATATGATTCATCAACAGGCCTTCACTTTTAAAGAAAAGCCTGTTAAATCGCATACAAAAAATTGACTTATAGCGCCATCCATCCATCCATCCATCCATCCATCCATCCATCCATCCATCCATCCATCCATCCATCCATCCATCCACCCATCCATCCATCCATCCACCCACCCATCCATCCATCCATCCATCCATCCACCCATCCATCTATCCATCCATCGTCAACTGCTTATCTGGTGTTGGGTCATGGAGGTAGCAGATTTCAGCTGGGAACACCAAGCTTTCGTTTCCTTGCAACATCAACTAGCTCTGCTTGGGAGATCTCAAGGGGTGGAGATATTGTATCTCCATCTGGTCCTCGGTCTATCCCGTGGCCTCCTCCCAGCTGGGCATACCTGAAAAACCTCATTTGGGAGGCAATCAGGTGGCATCCTTACTAGATGCCCGAACCACCTCAACTGGCTCTTTTATATTTGGAGGAGCAGTGGCTCTACTCCGAGTTTCTCACGTATGTCTCAGCTTCTCACCCTATCTCTAATGGAGAGATAGGGTGAGAAAAGCCTGAGACCTGAGAAAACCCAGTGCAGCTGCTTTTATCTATGATCTGTTTCTTTAGGTCATGACCAGCTTTTGTGGCCACAGGTGAGAGTAGGAACAAACATTGACCGATAAATCGAAAGCTTTGCCTACTGGCTCAGCTCTCTTTTGGTAAAGTGGGCTCAATACTGCTCCAGCAGCTCCAATTCTCTGGGTCAACTCATGCTCAATCTTCCCCTCACTTGAGAACAAGACCCAAAGATACTTGAATTATCTCACTTGAGGTAAGGACTCATTCCCTACTCGGATTGAAGAATTCTCTGCTTTCCAGCTTAAAACCATGGTCTCAGATTTAGAGGTGCTGATCCTCATTCCAGCTGCTTCACACTCGGCTGCAAACCGATCCAGTGAGTGTTGGAGATCAGAGACCGATAATGTCATAAAAGCCACATAATCTGCAAAAAGCAGTGATGTAAACCTAAATCCCCCGAACAGCAACCCCTCTCTTCCACAGCAATGCCTTGAGCTCCTGTCTATGAAGATCACAAACAGGATAAGTGACAAGGAGCAACCTTGGCAGAAGCCAACCCCTAGTGGGAAAGCGTCTGTCTTATTACCTAGAACTTGATCACAGCTCGCACTTTCGCGAGATTGGATGATTGGATGGCCCTGAGTAGTGTCCCCCTTATCTCATAGTTCCACAACACCTCCCACAATATCTCCCAAGGGACCCGGTATAAGCTTTTTCCAAATCTATGAAGCAGATGTAGACAGTATACTCCGAGGTCCCCTTCAGGATCCTTGCGAGCATAAAGAGCAGGTCTGTTGTTCCACAACCAGAGCAGAATCCACATTGTTCCTCTTCAATCTGTGGTTGGACTATTGGCCTTTCCAGCACCTTAGAGTAGACCTTTCCAGGGAGGCTGAGTAATATGATGCCCCTGTAATTACCACACACCCTCTGGTCCCCCTTTTGAACACTGGGACCACCACCACTGTCTGCCACTCTTCAGGAACTGCCCCAGAATTCCAAGGAATGTTTAAGAGATAATGTGGGCTATGAAAGCCCCACAACACACAAAGCCTTCAGCATTTCTGGACAGATCTCATCAATCCCTGGGGCTTTGCCACTGTGGAAGTTTTTGACTACTTCAGTGACCTCCTCCAGGGAAATTGATGTTGATCCTCCATCATCCAGTTCTGTCTCTATCCTAGAGGGTGGGTTAGTTGGGTTCAGGAGTTCCTCAAAGTGCTCCTTCCATCATCCCATTACCTCCTCAGTTGAGCTCAACAGCATCCCATCCTTACTACAAACAGCTTGAATGGTTCCCCGTTTTCCTCTCCTGAGGTGTCGAACAGTTTTCCGGAAGTTCTTTCGTGCCAACTTAAAGTCCTTCTCCATGGCTTCTCCAAACTCATCCTACACCCGCTGTTTTGCCTCTTCACAGCTGAGGCTGCTGTCCTTTGGGCCTGTTTGTACCTTGCAACTGTCTCGGAATCTCCCAATATAACTTATCTCAGAAGGTCTCCATCTTCAGTCGGAGGAATTCCCTAACTGCTGGTGTCCACTAGGATGTTTGTGGGTTACTCCTCCTTGAGGCACCTTTGTTATTGAGACCACAGCTCATTTTTGCAACTTCAGCAATGAAAGCTTTGAACATTGTCCACTCTGTTTCAATGTCCCCAACTGCCAGAGAGATGCTAGAAAAACTCTGCTGTAGGTGGGAGATGAAGGTCTCCTGGACAGGGTCCTCCTCCAGGCGTTCCCAGTTCACCTGGACTATGCATATAGGCTTACCAGATCTTTCCTGAGGCGTCCCACTCCACCTGACCCACCTCATCAATAGATGGTGATTAGTTGACAGCTGCATTCCTCTCTTCACCCAAGTGTCCAAGACATACGGCCTTAAATCCGACAATACAATGACAAAATCAATGATTTACCTTCGACCTAAGGTGCTCTGTTACCATGTACACTAGCATCCTTATGTTCAAACATGGTTTCCATTATGGATAATCCATGATTAGCACAGAAGTCCAAAAATAAAGCACTACTTGTTTTCAGATTAGGGACTCCTCTTCAGGTGTCTCCATTATGTCCACATGTCTCCCAGTAAAATAACAGACTCTCCTACAAAAGCCCCATGCAGGACTCAATCCAGGGTTGCCAAGAAGGCTGATGTACTGGGAGGTGAAGACATCTCAGTCTGACAAGACTTAAATGTCTGAATTCATTAGTACCACAGCTTTTGGAGAGAAGCTTTTATCAGTCTATTTGTCCATGCGCAGAATGATCTGAAGTGCCTTCTTGACAGGTGAGCTGAAACAGATGGTTTCCAGGAAGATTGATGTCTTTTATGATAATCTTAGCCCTCCTCACACAGTGAATGCTTTGAAGTTTTTCTGGTGATAGCAGCTCAATAATAACAATATCCTGTGCTGTTTTCACAACACGCTGGAGGGCTTTTTTGTCAGCTTTGGTGCAGCTGCTGTACCAGATTGTCATGGAGTTTGTTAGGATAGTCTTCGTGGTGTAGCTATAAAAGTTGACAAGCAGCGTTATGGGAAGCTCAACTCTCCTTAGGCTCCTCAGAAAATAAAAGCATCAGTGTGCTTGGCCTCCCACATCTGATGTGTTGTCAGCCTAGGAGAGGTTCTCTGTGATGGTGAGTACCAGGAACTTGAAGCCAAGGACTCTCTCCACACCCTTTGTGTTGATGTTGACATCAATCTGTAGTCATCTTCGAGTTTCTAAAATCCACAATATTCTTTTCGATCTATTTGGCACCTAAGACCAGGTTGTTGTTCGTACACCACATTGTCAGGTTCTGAACCTCCACCCTTGTATGTTGCTTTGTCATTGTCTGATATGATCCCGATGACTGTCTTATCATCTGTAAACTTAAAGATAGTGTTTGAGATATGGATAGGTTTGCAGTTATGTGTGAGCAATGTATAAAGGGGAGGACTAAGCACACAACTCTGGGGGATTCCAGGGCTCAGGAATAGGATGGGGGATTTGGGCTTGGCCAGTCTTACTGTTATGCAATTGCATATAGACGGAGGTAGTCCTAGTTTTTGAAGTTTGTTGACCTTGACCAGGTTGATTAGTATGATGATGTTAAGTGCCAAATTGTAAGCAACAAGGAGCATCCTGACGTAGGTGTAGGTCTTTACAGATGAGAGAGGGCATCATTGAGAATCACACACATGGGATCCTCATTTGATCTGTTTTTCTGGTCAGTCTGCGGTTAGTCTAGGTCAACTGAAACAGTGTCATTGAAGCGGATGCAATTCAAGAGCTGTGCATAAGGATAAAGAGAGGTAAAAAATAATGTGCGTGAACATCTCTGCTAAGTCGTCAGCACAGCCCTAAGAATTGTAACTCACATCAACCTGTGATAGCTTCAGGGGTGGCATAGCTCAGTGGGTAGAGGGGTCGTCTGGCAATCGGAAGGTTGGAAGATCGATCCCTGGTCCTGCATATAGCATGTCGAGGTGTCCTTGAGCAAGACACTGCTCCCTGAGTGCCATATGTTGGCAGCTCACTGCTCCTATACAATAGGTTGGGTCAAAAATGCAGAGAAATACAAACTTCCCCTTGCGGGACTGATAGGGGAATCATTTATCTATTTCAGAACCAGCAGCTTGTGGTATTGTTGGTTTCCACATAATACCACTCAATGACCTGAAATGTCTCATTAATTTTCAATTCCTCAGCAATTGCACATCTGTTAACAATAAACTTGGTGTGAATTATCAAATTTTCTAATGCAGTTGGTTTTACATTTTATATCATAAAAACCACCGCTAAGATGATGATGTTGATGCCGATGGTAAAAAAATGTTGATGGCTTCTAGGTGTTCCTCCTTCTAGGTGTTTCCATATAAATCCCAGGGGCCGTATGAGCAGTGAAATTACTAACATGTAACTTTACCTGCTCCTGGTCAGCTGTCCAGGTTGTGTGCCAAATTCCACTTTTCCATTACCAATTCCAATCGAGCGGAGACAGAAGCCATGAGTATGTGTGAGCTGGTGCTCCCTGATATCAAATCACTTTCTATCATACTTGTCATTTCTATCCAAAGTAGAGTTTATACAATCTGGGAAGTGGTTGGCATCTCAAAGTTTGAATGATTTTAACTTTTATAAAGTCCTGTCATCCCTTATTTCTCAGGGTTGTAGAAATTTGCAAACATAAGGGGAGATGGAGGGTAAGCCTAATTCTCCATGTGTGTCTAATAATGCGAGCTGTCAATAGCCATATGGACATGTGTAATCACTGCAGGCTGAATTTATTTCCTGTAAATATATAATTTAAAGTAGCATGGGGCAATTTTGATTTTGATTAAAGCAGACACAATCTTTTTAAAAGCCTTGGTCTTTCTCTTCCCCTGCTGATGAATTGGAAACGAATACGCTTCAAATTTCTGCTTATTTTTAATTAGGTTATGTCATGGAGATGAACAGTAAACTTGTGTGGAATTGAATTAGTGAGGGCCAGATGTGACCAAATCCCTGGTCACCAGGCTTTCTGGCTGCCTCTCACCCACCCTGTACCCCACAGCATACTGCACAGGAACTGAAAGGTTGGATGGGGAGGTTAACCGAGGAGGAGAGATAGAGGTGGAAGGTAGGGGGCGGAAGGATGCTGGAATTGAAGGGATGCTGTAGTAAATCTGTGTACAATTCCTAGCATTTCAGGGTTTATGCAAAGGGAAGGCATGTTCTTGCTGGGAAGCCTTCTCACTATGTATGTGTACTCTGCCTGAAAGTGAATCATCTACACTCAACATCCATAGAGTTCTTAATGCTGTTGAATGTAACATTTAAAGTATTTAATTCAATTTATAGAAGAGGAGGAAGAAGAATGAACTTTATAAATGTGTTATTGAACATACATACAGTGAAGTTTTTTCTCTACATTTAACCCATCGTATTGTATAGGAGCAGTAAGGAGCTGTAGCTCCCAGGACCCAAATGTGGCAGGTTCTTGGTACACTGTTTTGTGGGTGCAAAATTTACTGTCATACACATCCATGTTGTGATAGTTCTACTGTTCTTTTCATTCTTACATTCATTTCATTTGGGAAATTGATCTTATGTTTCATTCTACCTGATATTTAAAAAGTCTTAAAAAGTCAAATTTGAAGACAGTGCTTCTGCTGTATGAACATGAAGCCTCCTCTTTTCATGCAAGTTTTCTAAATTTCTCATTTGCTCACTCACCCACTCTCCTGTCTCACATTCTCCATATCATTCATTTAGTCACTTTCTGCCTTTGGTAGTAGAGAGAAAAGGAGGAAAGGCATAGGAGAGGGGAGGATAACAAGAAGCAACCGGCCTGGGCTAGATTTGAACCCAGTACCCACTCTATCAGGTGAGCCAACAGGGCACCACCCCGTATCATTTCTTTGCATAAAACGTATTGTTTGTTCCACATCTAACCTCTTTCTTAAATCCTATTTCACACTTACAACAGCAGCCAGGTGAGCACCGAACCCTGACATTGTCATTGTACGTAAAGCTTGCCGTAGAAGGCCCTTGTATGCAGGTTGTCATTGGGTAATGGGGAGAGAATTTTGCTTGTGGTATGGGTAATAAAAATGTCTTTGAGATATTGGACTACACTGTTCAGCCATTTCATGAGGTATTTTCTGCTATAATGACCCCAGTGGAGACTGGGAGCATGTAACACTGAGTGAAGTGAAGAAAATCTCATATTCTTCTGCTTTTTTGGATTTTGGCTCTTAATGTTATGTTTTGTGGGGAACATTCACAACACCCATCCTATTCCTTCCATTTGAACACCTCCAATGTACCCCATCATCCCCCTGGGTACCGGCACCCGCCACTTTACTCAACCTGTGGCAGTAGAATATTGCCCCAGCTTACACATATTTGTGATGGGGCATTGGTGAGTGCCTTTTCTAAGAATATGACAGTAAAGATTGCTCTATCAGTTCTGGATAATTTAGAATCCAATTTAATCTCATCCTCCAGGAGAAAAAAAAGGCTAAATGAAAAAGAAAGTTCCTTAATTAAGAAAGCTGGGCAGTCGGGGCACTGTTTATGTGGTATGTCACCACAACTTTATGCAGTCCCGTGATGACCTTCTACCATGCAAGGATTAATGCAGTCTGCATAAAACAAGTTTGGCTGAATAAATCTTGGATAAACAGCAGAGAACGAAATACAGTTTGAAGTTGCATAGATGGTGCTTGATATTTTCAGTAATGTAGACCACCCTTGTTCTAACAGGCACTGTTAAAATCTGAATGATGACTAAGTGCACAGGTAAAATGGTTGAGAAGCTGAGTTTACCTTTGGAGCATGTATCCATCCAGCATCTAGTTAGTTAGTTGTTGTTTCTTTTGTTGTTGTTTTTTGTGTTGTTTTTTTGATGGGTAAACTACTAAGTCTAGATCACAGAAAAGTGAATTAGTTCATCTGGACACATTGTTTATTGGAAAATATGTTTAATCATTATTCACTCTCAATTAGCTGTAAGTATCCCCATCTTTATAAAGAATACAGATGCATAATAGTGGCATCATAAGGATGGGAATACTTATACTTAATTAAGACTTACAAGGCAACTTAGATGAATGATGGAACGTTTCTTTGAATAAATGTTGTATCCAGATGAACTGATTCATCTTTCTGTGATATCCTTACATGGATTATTGATTGTGGAAAAACACAATCATTTAAAAGCAAAGCTCAAATACATAGTGGATAATTTTCCCTCTGCTTGGATAGGGTTTGTGTTCAGGTCTGGACATGAATTAATCTATCAGAAGTTAAATAATCCCTGTAGTATTAGTGGCAGAAGGTAAGAATATATTCAGCCCTAGATTTAAAGGGGTAACTATAACTTGAGATTTGTGGGGTTTGATTAGTAAACCCACAAACCCCATCTGTAGTGGCACATAGAACTAAAGGCCATTCTGTTTGAAGCTGGTATCTGAGTCTGGATCGTCTGTTGGTTCAATCTTACTAATGGGAATGGACATAGACTCCAGTGGTAACCTTATTGTGCCCCCCTGCAAAAAACAATAAATAAATTAAAAAATGAAAAAAACACAGATCTTTCTCATTCAGCTTGGGAGCATCATTTCTCTTTTTGGATTAATGTGTTGGTTTTCTCCGCCAAGGCACACACACATTGGGGCCATGGTAGTGGTAGAGTTTGCACCTCCGAGTCAGGTATTGTGGGTTCCATCTCACAATAGATGAGACACAATAAATGACATCCAGACTTAATCCCCCATGCTCAGTAAATGTGAAGATACACTGTATACATTGAGGAAACACTTGAGTGGTTGCCAGATTGGAAATTTGCTATATAAAAATTAAGCGATTTATCCATCCATCCATCCATACATTGTCAACTGCTTATCAGAAGTCGGGTCATGGAGCAACTGGAGACTTTCAGTTCTCATGGGTGAAAGGTGAGATAAAGCTGGGAAAGGTAGTCAATTTATCATTTCTCAATTTACCAAGGTTGCTGGGCATGTTTTAACTTGCTTCTAAACATTCGTTTCTTCCCCTTTGTCAGAAATTTCTACAGCCCCCCTCCAGACTCCTCCTCTGACAGCTCAGAACAGAGAGATGGAAAGTTATCCTCCGGTGCATGCTGTTTTGTATTCAAATGCTGCTCTTATTAAGTCCCACCTCTCAACAGTGGTCTGTGTTGGGCTATACCCTGAGGCTCAGTCAACTCTTGTCTGTATGATTTGAACAGAGAACGAGTTACAGATGGGTTTTAGTTTGATGCAGTAATTTATATCTAGAAGCAGGGTCTTCTCTTGTTTCCACTAATTGAAGCTTAGAATAAAAAGTTTATCAATAGCTGGTAAGTGATGGAGGCAATCGAGCATTCTATGTGGGTGAGGGGAGCTGGGATAATAGAATAGATGTTATTGGACAGTCTTTACATAATCAAATGGTATTGACAGAGGGAGAAAGAGCATCAATAGGTATGTTTGCATTGATACTGCTTATAGAGCTCAATTTACAATAAATATTAAATTTTCTTCTCAGAGTCGTGTGTGTGTGTATGTATGTGCATGTGGGGATATGTGTTTGCTTGATGGTATGAATATAGATTGTGCAAATGGTGTGGTAGCACTGAGACCAGTGGGGGGGGGTTGCAGAGAAAATCGGCCCTCCATCAATGTGTTTGGTAGGGAACAGACCCTTGCGAGGTATTCAGATTGCCACCTCAGCTATGCATGTGTTCAAAGAAGAACTTGAATTATGAATTGGTGCAATATGCCCTCAAAGAGGTAAGCTCATCTCACACACAGTCTATTTTCCCTCTTCCAATTGTTGAATGATTAGGAAAGCAAACTTGAAGAGATTGCATCATTACTGTTCTCAAAATACTGTACATATGATTCTCACAACATGACATGGGAGCAATAGATATGGTTTCATTGTCACTTCTTTGAAAGTTTACATCGGCAGCAAAGACTTCTCCTTACATGCCACAGATGATCAGCTGATTAATTTTCTATGAACCGGACTGCAACAAGCAACAGCTTAAAGTAAGACTAGAGAAGATAATATATCCTTTATTAGTCCCACAAGGGGATATTAGCGGTGTTTTAGTAGCAATGAGGAAAGCAGAACAGATGCAAGAAAAAATAGCAGATTGCAGAATCAGATTATAATTATCAAAATAAACTCAATATTAGCTTTAGACAGTGATGCAAATCTACATTGGTTTATCTAGTTTTCTAGCAATTCAAAGTAGACAGTGGGGTTGTCTAGCAACTTGGCCACTAGTCTACATACCTTGCTAATAAGAGCTATAGTCTTACAAACATTCCAGCTGTAGTTGGTTGATTAACTGACTTGTTGATATGGTTTCCTTACTGTGTGTCAGAGTGCCATCCATAGTTGTGGTTTCTTTCTCTTTGGCCTCTCTACTTTCCAAATACAACAAGCTAAGTAATGCCTTCGACTGTAAAATTAAACGCTGGTAGTATATGCATTGTTACAATCTGGCTTGTGAAGACTGCAACATAAGGGAGACAGAAAATGAGGGGGCAGCAAGAAGTACCCAATTTATTGAAAATAATTTGAAATTGGAAAAAACAACTACTAAAATTGTTGTGTCAGGTTTCTCCTTTGGAGCAGACTAACGCCAACCAGATTCTGGTTCAACCAGTCCTTGTCAATTGTGCAGCTGCTCGGATGACATCCATAATTCTCCAAGACTGATCCAGAAGAGAACGTCTTGCCACAGACATGTGCTCTTAAGTAAAGCAGCCCCATCATAGAAAACAAGGATGGAAAGCCACTGCACAGCTTCAAATCCAAACGTGCCTCCTACCTGCAGAAGGATGAAAACGTCTGAAGGCAATAGTTTCCGCAGGTGGAGGGGCATCCCTACACACACACACATATTGTGGGGGAAATTGGGTTTTTTTTTGGGGGGGGGGTTGCTAATCAATCCCACAAGGGGAAATCTGGAATGCTCTGCATTTAACCCACCCTATTGTATAGGGGCAGTGAGCTACCACCATATGGCACTCAGAGAGCAGTAAGGGGTTCATTGTCTTGCTCAAGGACACCTTGACATGCTTTGTGCAAGACCAAAGATCAAACCTGCAACCCTCTGATGACCAGACAACAGGTCTACCCACTGAGCTATGCTGACCCTCTGCTGATTTTGTGAGATTTTCCCTTTACAAAGAAATGAATGGTTTATACTTTTCATGGTAAGTTCATCTTAACAGTGAGAGACAGAATATAAAACAATTCCCAGAAAAATTATGTATATGAATTTTAAACATTTATAATATTTTACCAAGGAAAATAAGTATTTCAGCGAAGGCGGCATGGCTCAGTGGATAGAGTGGTGGTCGCCTGGCAATCGGAAGGTTGTAGGTTCGATCCCCGGTCCTGCAGAGAAGCGTATCGAGATGTCCTTGAGCAAGACACTGTTTCCCTAGCTGCTCTGGCCTGTGATAGACTGGCGACCTATACAGGGTGTACCCCGCCTTTCGCCCAGTGAGAACGGAGATAGGCTCTGGTTCCCCTGCGACCCGATTTCGGATAAGCGGTTGACGCTGGATGGAAATAAGTATTTCACCCCATACAAACCACCAAGAATTAAGGCTTCCACAGACGGGTTTTGTGACCAGGAGGCACACAGATTAGTCCTCTTACTTTATTAGTACTCTTATATAAGTATGTGTTACCTGTATTAAAGACACCTGTCCACAGAATCAATCAATTCATCAGATTCTAACCTCTCCACATTGGGCAAGACCCAATAATTGTCTGAGTACATCAGGAACAAAATGTTAGCCCTTCACCAGACTGGAATGGATAACAGGACTATTAGCAAGAGGCTTGGTGAGAAGGAGTAAACTGTGGATGCAATTATTAGAAAATGTAAGAAACTACAATTAACCATTGTTCTCCCTCAGTCTGGGGCTTGCTGCAAGATCTAACCTCTTGGAGTGAACCTTATCATGAGAAAGGTGAGGGAACAACCAAGAACTACATAGCAGGAGCTTGTTTATGATCTCAAGGCAGCTGGGACTACGGTCACCAACATGCACATTGGTAACACACTATGCCCTAATGGATTGAAATCCTAAAGTGCCGACAATGCCCCCCTGCTCAAGAAAGCACATGTCAAGCTCGTGTGACTTTGGCCAATGAGCACCTGGTTGATTCAGAGGAGGCTTGTTAGATGCTGTGATCAGATGAGACTAAAATTTAGCTCCTTGGCATCAACTTGACTTGACATGTTTAGAGGATGAAAAAAGCTGACGTAGACCACAAGAACAACATCCTCACCATCAAGCATTGCAGTGGAAATATTATACTTTGGGTATGTTTCCCTGCTAAGGGGACAGGATGACTCCACTGGATTGAGGTGAGGATGAATGGACCCATGTATTAGGACATCTTGGGTGAGAATCTCCTCCCCTCTGCCAGGACACTGAAAATGGGTCATATATGGGTGTTCCAGCATGACAATGACCTAAAAAATATGGCTAAGGCAACAAAGGAGTGGCTCAAGAAGAAGCACATTAAGATCATGGAATGGCCTAGTCAGTATCCAGACCTTAATCCTGAAGGGAATATGTGGAAGGAGCTGAAACCTTGAGCTGCCAAGCAGCAACCTACAAACCTTAAGGATTTGGAGAGGATCAGCAGAGAGGAGCAGGCCAAAATCCTTCCAGGGATCTGCACAATCTTAGAGGCCAACTACAAGAAAAACTTGACTGTTTTGCATGCCGACAAGGGTTTCTCCACCAAGTGCTGAGTCATGTTTTGCTAGGGGGTTAAATACTTATCTTCCTCAAAAAGAAACTCAAAAATTTAAAAATCATATGCTCTGATTTTAAGGGATAAAAAAATTCTGTCTCTCACTGTTAAGATGAACCTACCACTGGCCACTGTCCTGAAGATGGGTGCAGACTACAGAGTCCTGACCTGGCATGTTAGCTCTTCTGTGTTTTGACCTCCTCTTGGCCAGTGTCTGTCTGGTTTCTCCGATATAGAAGGCACTGCAATCCTACTAGCACTTAATAGAATTTACTATATTGCACTGTTTTTGCCAATCCTTGGGCGAACCGATTATTAGTGCACCATGTCTTTCATTAATATCCAGGCTATGGATACAAGAAAAAGATGATAGATTGTCTGAAGCTGTTGAAAAGAATAATGCCATTGACATAATTTTGCATGATAGATTATACCAAGGTGAAACTACACCTAATTAATGTGGTTTATCTAAGATACATGAACAGAATTTGCCATTACAGTCCACAGTAATGTAGACAATAATGATAATGGTGTTCAGATCATTAAGGATTTTGGGGATAAGGTAAAATATCATCACGGAGGGGGATGAAACAATGTCTCCTATGATGTTACATCTTACTTCATGTGTGTTACTGTTGATGATGCCCTGGAGGTTGTTTGATATCCAATTGCATGAAAATACTACTCTTAGAGATAGGACCAGCCATAACACTGACCAAGTGTGTTAACATCTGAAACTGTGTCTTCAGTCCACATACTTCACACACAGGGGACAATGTTACTGGAAGAAGCATGGGTGTGCTATGGGTTCCCCAGCTTCATCTATAGTGGCCAACTTGTATATGGAGGAAGTAGAAAAGAGGGCTCTGACATCCTATCCAGGGACACCTCCTCACCATTGGTTCAGATTTCTGGATGACACCTGGGTTAAAATTTTAATCTTAGGAGGCACCAGATTTCAACAGCCACATCAATTTGGTGTACAACCACATCAAGTTCACCAGGCAGAATTGGAAAAAAAGACAAGTTGGCCTTCTCATATGGTGAAATGGAAATTGATGACAAATTATATTTGATTTAATTTTTATCATAAACCCGCACTTGCTGATCAGATTTGACTTGCATCCACTGAAGTTCAAATTAGAATCCTCAGGACTCTATACTACCAAACTGACAACATCTCCACTGACACAACAGCTGGGGAGAGAGATAAATCCCATATGAAACAGACCCGGTTAAATATGGCTGATCTTACTGGGCATTTGTTGAAGCAAGGAATCCACCGAAAACAGTGAGAAAAGGGAGAAGGAGACCAGTGTGCAAACCAGTGATGATCCTACATGTAGCATGAGGTTTAGAGCAGTTGAAATGCATATATTCCACACACTGTGTATCAGTTGCTTTCAAAGCCCATAAACTGATGTGCTAAAATACGGTAAAAACGAATATGCAATATTTTTTTAATCGGGGAAACCTGCTAAAAACAGGCAACTGACTCTTTTGCCATTGACAGCAGATGAGTATTCCTTTGTTTGTTTGTTTTTGTTTTTTTCTGGTGTATCAAATTAAATATTACAAATGTGCTAGGATATTTCAGGTGGGACTGCGTTAAAAAATAGCAGAGAGCATCCTAAAGCTAGGAGAAAGTAGCTACTTCCTATTTTATATATCAGTTAATAACTTGGTCCCTTTTTCAAACAGTATCTCTTACAAATTCAATGCTGAGTAATTTTGAACAATGCCTAAGTGCTGATAAATAGAATTTTTATCTTTGATTTGTGTCTTAGCATCATGTCAGAAAAGGAGAAAAAAATAGCCTGTCAACCCAAATGTCATGTTTGTCCATCACCGCCAACTGGAGTTTGACCCATAATTATCCTTAATTCAAGTTTAAATAATAAGTAGATTAAAGTCAGGCATGGGCACAAGTCCATTAATACGGGGATGACATCCACTACCTTATCTGTGCCCCGATCCACTAATGGGGGCACCATTCGGTTTATGGTGTGTAAGGGGGGGCTTCTTGATGTACATTTTTTGCCAAATCAGTGTGCAGATTGACAAGAACATACTGGATCTATTGAGGCTCTTGTTGTTGCTGTGCCTTCACAGGGTACCAACGGAAGTTAAAAATCAGCTGTGACAATCCCTGAAAAAACTGGGAACAAGCCAAAAGAAGTAGATTATAGGCTAACAGTCGACTGTGTGGCTTTACTTAAAGTTTTCTCAAGGTACAACTTTACAACAGTCAACAGTCAATCCAGCCAGTCTTTACGACAGCTACTGTTATCAGTACACCCCCCCCCATGAAGACAACAAACAGCAGACAGCTTATCATGAAAATATATCAACACTAAATGGCATATAAAAAGCAACTAGTGTAAAGTGTTCACTGGAAATCATGCCTAACAATGGGATAATTCTCAGGAGAGTCCCGATCCTTTCTGAGGTTACAAGCCACACAATACTTATATTTCGTTGCATGCCAGAGTGAGCCACACACTCTCCAGGTTACACTTTCAGAGCTATTCCAGCCATTGAGGTGGGTCCATCTGCCTCATCCACTGGTCCTGCTACATTAGCCTAGGAAAATGCCCCTCACCGTGTTTGGTACCACAGGCGAATGGAGATCCTGAGATATGGCCGGTCATGCACAACCACCTGCTAGGAGCCATAAGTGAGAGTTGAGGATTCCCTACAGGACCAGTGGTCCCACCCACACTTAGTGGTATGTAACTGGTAGGTTCATAAAGGTCCACCCTTAAGAATCTCCCCGATACTTCTGGAGAGATGAAAGAGAATACTTGAGAAACTTGACCACAAATTTACCAGTGGTAGATGTAACAAAGGAAGGAGGAGTGTGAATTCACACGCAAGAGTTGATGAGCTTTCAAGCCTTTCCAATCCATGACTACAGGTCCAGTTTAGCCACAGGCTTTCTGGTCTGCTCTGACCTACACAGTTAAACCCATCACTGAACCATCTTGGATGTGTCCATTATGGCCTTGTCTGCGACATATGGATACCTTGTGACATTGTCACTCTTGTGTCCTTCATTTTATGTAACAGTTCTAATCATCACCGAGTCTGCTCTCCACTATGTAGTTGTCCTTTCTGTCCACCTGTGGTTACAATGAACCTATTGTATTTCAATCAATGCTTCCGGTTTCTGCAAAAGATATCACTATTTTCTGTTGTGACACCACTTAACCTGGACTGAATGTTGATTGTTTTCCAATCCCACAATGTGGGGACTAATTGTTTCACATGAAAATGGACCAAAATTTTGATTAGAAGTGTTGAGGGGGACTACTGCTAATTACCATGGGTACATGAGTGTAAGCCACACCAGATGGATAAACTGACAGAGGGAAACTGACCATGTTAAAATGACACTGTGGTGTGAGGAAGCCCGTCACAGGGTTGATTCTGGTTTGTAATAATAATTATTATTCCCTAATCAGTCTCACAAGGGGAAATTTGGATTTCTCTGCATTTTTGACCCAACCTATTGTATTGGAGCAGTGAACTGCCAACATATGGCACTCGGGGAGCAGTTAGGGGTTCAGTGTCTTGCTCAAGGACACCTCGACATGCTCTATGCAGGACCGGGGATCGTACCTGCAACCTTCCGATTGCCAGACGACCGCTTTACCCACTGAGCTATGCCGCCCCTTTATGGCTTGAATGGAGTCTCATGCCAAAGTGTTTGTCAGCCTGTCTTCTGGCGACCTTCTCGTTTTGTGTGCCAACCATGCTTGTGAGCTCTAGGCTGAATATGGATATCCTGCTCATTTAAATAGGCTGGCAGCTACTGTTATGCTATTTCTTCGTACCGCACTCTCAGTCTTTCTCTCTTCCAAATACACTCTCTTAGACACGCACACTCTCCCACTCTCTATTTTTTCTCTCTTAATCGTCCCAAAATATTTCCCCCCATATTTTCTTCCTATCCTCAATAATGTTTCAGTTTTAAAATCGTATTTTGATTCATTGTCAGTCCCCCCCCCACCACCACCTCTCATGTGATTCCTCTGTTGTGCTCTTTGTCTCCTGCTTCACCCTCCCCCATTCTTGACACTTAGGTCTTTTGGTATTCTGGCTGTGCTGTTGCACTCTTGCCACCTTGGCCCCCGCTCATTCAGAGAGTGAGCACCAATAGTCTGACCTTGCAAATCTGTTCACTCCCAGGGTAGAGTCTTTGATGTGGGTTTGTGGGCCCACTGAAGATGACAATATGGGTGTGTTTTGGGCCAAAATCAACACATGCTCACATCATTAATTCCTATATGTGTGCTGACTCACTCAAATTCAAATTCAAATTCAAATGGCTTCATTCGCAGTAGTACAATTTACCAAAGTAAGTATTAAAAAGTTCTATCTCTAGTCCTGTCTGTCTCAAGTACACACACATGCCCTCATGCATACACATACATAAACACATGTTCATATTCTAATAGTTTTATATTTTTCAGGACCCCTCATTCATTACATTCACTTGCAAACCCATAACACTGACCTTATTAACTGTAAGAAATACATACCTAACCTTAGCCCTTACGCTGACCTTAATCCAAACCTAATTCAAATCCTGCAATTACATGGAATCCAGGAGACAGTAAACAGCAATTTGAAAAACAAAACAGTGAAACACCACAAAATGTTCAACTCAATGGCAAGACGGATAAAGAACAACAACCAAGAAAAAAACACACGTTGCTGTGGTTATGTATAGTTTGCAGAAAAAAATAAATTTCACAAACATAATCTTTTCTTTTTTTTATGAGCTACATTATATCTGGTTGTAAATTCTACCATGAATGACAGCAAAAAGTTAGAATATTTTGACTTTTGAAGGCAGCGCTGCATTTTCACCATAATTTGCTAGGGTCCATTCCATGTGAATGCAAGATTACCCTAACCCTAATCCAAATGCTAACCATAAAACAGACCCTTAAAGAAGTGAAGACTAGCCAAAATATCCCCACTTTTCAAAGATGCCCTCATTCTGAAGGTTCAAAACTTAAATTTGTCCTCACTGAGTTGGAATTATAAGCACA